>PVIY010002620.1:0-124851 GCA_004026745.1 Myrmecophaga tridactyla
GTGGACTAACTGTCTTTTCTTGCTCTTTGCATTTGTCTTTCATTTAGCAATTTTAACCCTCCTGGAAATAGGTCACCTGGAATTCTTCCCCCAAACCAACTTCACTCTAATTTGGTGGGATCCCTCTTACCCAGGTAACTTCCCTCTTCCTCGTTGCTGCCCAGAGTGTGTGTCTCCATTCCTTCCCTGCGGCTAATTGTACGTTCACGTGGTGGCATTCCCCACAGCCAGCACCATGCGCCTCACTCCTCTGTTTCTGCTCGGCATGGTCATAAGCCCTTCCAAGGGGAATGATGCATACCAGGCATACTTCAAGACCACCTATGTTGGGAAAAAGGTGAAAACTGTAACCAGTATTCATGCCAGGGCAGTTCTCAGGCCTGCATTCTTAACGGAGACCAGTATTCTGTATGTACCTTAAAGGAAGGTCCTCCATATGCTATAATCCCACCTCGCCAGGTTCAGTACTGCTGTTTTCACTACTCTATGGTGGCAAGGCTATCGCCATAACCCCTAGAAAGGGAAATAGTCCCAAGTCCACCTGACCTTCCATACATGTACGGTTTTACTCCCCACTGAATCTGACACCTTTCCTGGTGTTGTCCTCCTGGGAGTGCAATGCATATGAGATCAGGAGGTAGCTCCTGGCTGTGCTGCAGTGGAGGCCTCCTGGGAGCTGGTGCCATGCAGTTTATCTCTTGCCCAAAGCTATGAGCTAGGCCCTCACTAGAGAAAAACCCTGGTTCCCCAAAACATGTAACTAGAGCCAGGGCCCCACCAGCAGGTGAGGAAATCCCAAGGCAGGTGCTGGGCATGGAGGCCAGGAGGCATAGGCTGTTGAGGAGACAGATTGGACCCTCTCCGGGGGTGTTGCCCTTTCCTCACTTGCACACCTCCCATCACCCTGCTTGGCCCTGGAGGATGGCTGGTTAGCCAAAGATGGGCGAGATTCCACAGGGAAGGAACAACTTAAGACAGGCACAGTTGCAAAGGGGCCATCAGGAAAAAACTTGGGGCCAACAGAGGTGGAGCACAGACCCTCAAATCCCCGACTTTGTGGGGGCCTAAATCCTGCATGGCTAAATCCTGCATGGCTAACCCAGCTCAGACTGGGACATAACAACACCTGCAACAAGAAAAGAACAAAATATAGAAGATGCTATTGCCCACTGGCGTGGGCAAGCATCAAAAGGAATAATATAGCAGGCAGCCCCTGTTTGCTGAAGACATTTCCTCTCACAGCAGGCAGGCCCCTGTTTACTCAGGTCATTTCCCCTTCGAGAAGTCTCCCTCACCCCAGGGACATTTGAAACTGCACATATGCAGGATAAGAAAAATTCCTGTACAGACCCCTCCCATTGTGTATATCGGCATGAAGCCAAGTGCTTCCCTTAAAGCCCTGTAACAATCCCTATTCAGGACTCAGACTTTCAGAGTCTGCTTAGCTGAATCCTATGGCCAAAAATGAATAAAACCTACTTCCTGAAACTACAGAGCCTCAACCCTGGTTTGTTCTGTTTCCATGTAATGTTTCTGGAGACTTGCAGCCTCATTCTTGGTTTCTTGCAACAATCTGAAGCCAAATGACTCTCACCTGAATGAGTCATTGACAGAGAAGTGTGAGGCCAACTGACCCACCCAAATGCACTATCTACCACTAAGCACTGCCCTGGAGAGAAGGGAGGGTAGGAGGAAGGACCTCAAACAAGGAAGGGGAGTGAAGCAAAGCAATAAAAGCAGATGGTCCCAATGTTGGGGCCTCTTGCCTCTATCCTCTTGCAAGACTGCTCACATGTTCCTTTTCTGCATGTATACTCAATAAACTTTCTACCTTCTTGCTCTATCTGTGCTGTGCTCTTGAATTTTTTCTCACAGTGTAGCCAAGAACCTAGAAGCTGAAATCCCACAACATATTTCTGGCAACATATTTTGGTGAGCCAGCCAGGAGGCACTTCTCTTCTCCTACTGTCTGGACTGGAAGTCACCTCTGTTTTAGGCCCAAGGGAATTGAATACATTCCAAGGGAGTGTCTCCCCCTGAAAGTCATATGTGAGGTTTGCAGGATAAGCAAAAGTCCTGGTTGAAGTGACTTAAGCCTGTGAGCACCAGTAAGCCTACCTTCACCATCAATTGTCTTAAAATAAGCACAACAGCCCTCTTGCCCTCTGCTCACTCAAAGGGTCAGTTCTTCAGTCCTCATCCACCTGAGGCTGGCTTGGACCAGAGTTTCTCCTCTGTACTCTTGCTTTCTGGATGATTGAAACCTTGGCAGGCCTTTCTCTTGGGAAACTACTAGTGCTAAGTTTTGTTTCACTTTCTAAAATCTGTACTGCAAGGGACAGAGAGAGCCTCATATAGCCTTGTCCTATAATATGTCCATACCAAGACCCTGTGGATTGCCTGAAAAGTGTATTAAGCCACATTTTATTGTGTAACTGGCCTTTTCCCAGGACCTTTCCTTCTTAAAGGGAGTCTAATTTCTTTGCTGCATGTTCCTTTCCTCTAGCCCAATCCTAGCAACACCCAGGAAGTGTATCCCCATAGAGTTTATTTGTGGCAAATCCTTTGTATCCTCTTAAGCAATATGTCAGGCAATATGTTAAAAGCACATACACTTCTAGGAAGACGAGTAAGTCAGCTCAGCAGCATTGGGATGGTACTGCCATCCATCTTCTCACCCTTCAATGATCCTGGGGATGCCTAGGGATAGGGAGCCCGATCCCATGGTGTGGATATAAAATCTGCCTTTTTCTCTTCTCTCTCTTCCTTAGGAAGGGGTGATTCTTCCAGTATTCCAGCTGAGAGTCCATTGGGCTGCCTGCTATGAAATTGGAATAATCTTCCTACCACAGAGCTAAAAAAGAAAAAAAAAGCTTATTTCCTACTGCAGTACTGTCTGGCCATAATATTGCCTGGAGGATGGCCAGTGTTGGCACACAAATGGAACACACTGTTATAACCCTACCCTACAGTTAAATCTCTTTTGCAAAAAGGAGGGAAAGTGGCAAGAAATTCCTTATGTATATATTTTTAATGACTTTATATCAAGATAAATCCATGAAGGGCTCTTGAAAATTATGTTATACCCAGGAGAACCCCTCAAGATTTATAGAATTAACCTATGACTATACATGGGGGGATAGGCAAGTCATTCTTTTCTCTTGTTGCAAGCCTGAGGAAACACATGAAAATTTACACTGAAGTACAAGGCCAGGTAGACCAATCTACAGGCTAGCACCTGCATAATATTCAGTAGGGGCAGTAGTGGTTCCAAATGCTGACCCAAATTGGAACTACTGAGAGGATGAGGCAGACTTGAAAGCCAGAGACCTCATGATAACTTGTCTAATAAAAGGAATGAAAAAGTGTACCATCAAACCTATAAATTATAATATGTTACAGAGCATAACCCAAGGGTATAAGGAAAATTCTGCTCTATTTCAGGGAAAGCTGGCGGAGGCAATGAAAAAGCATACCCTACTAGACCCTGACTCCCCAGAGGGGCAAATAATGCTTGAAACCTATTTCATTAGTCAGTCAGCTCTTGATATGAGAAAGAAACTCCAGAAACCATCCTATGATCCACAATCCCCTTATGAAGGATCTGATGAATACTGCTTTTTCTGTTTTTAATAACCAGGATAGGGCTGCAGAGGAGGAAAAGGTAAAGAGATACGGAGAAAAAGTTTGGCTCATAGCACTTGCCATGAATTGCAAACAGCCACCTTTGGTCCACTCAAGGCAGAAACCAGCCTAATTAGTCCTAATGAATAATTAAGCCTAATTTCTAAGTACAGAAAGATGAAGCACTGGAAATACGAGTGTCCTCAGAGACACTGAGAGCCCCTGGGACCTTACCCTAGGTGTGGGAAAGCTGGACATTGGGCCCTGGAGTGCACCAAGTCCTGAAGGGGAGTCGAGTGCTGCTCCCCTCCCTGAAGGCTTTAGTGACTGCTCACAAGCAAAACTGAAGAGGCCTGGTGTTCTAGTTTGCTAGCTGCTGGAATGTTATATACCAGAAATGGAATGGCTTTTAAAAAGAGGGATTAATTAAGTTGTAAGTTTACAGCTCTAAGTCTGTAAAAATGTCCCAATTAAAGCAAGACTATAAAAATGTCCAATCTAAGGCATCCAGGGAAAGATATCCTGGTTCAAGAAGGCCGATGATGTTCAGGGTTTCTCTCTCAGCTGGAAAGTCACATGGTGAGATCTGCTAGATTTCTTTTCAACAGCTTCCCTGGGGCTCTGTCCATTCTGTTGGCTCTGTTGGTAATGGTGGCTCTTGTGGCTATTAAGCTTTTTTCAGGATGGTTCCCTCTTAAAGGGTTCTAGTAATCAACCCCACCTTGAATGGGTGGAGACACATCTCCATAAAAACCATCTATTTTAGTTTGCTGGCTGCTAGAACGCTATATTCCAGAAATGGAACAACTTTTATAAAGGGGAATTTATTAAATTGCAAGTCCACTGTTGCAATGTCATGAAAATGTCCCAACTAAAGCAAGGCTATAGAAATATCCAATCTAAGGTACCCAGGTTCAAGAAGGCTAATGACATTCGGGGCTTCTCTCTCTACTGGAAAGGTGCATGGTGAACATGGTGACATCTGCTAGCTTTCTTTCCAGGCTTCTTGTTTCATGAAGCTCCCCCAGGGGTGTTTTCCTTCTTTATCTCCAAAGGTCTCTGGCTACATGGGCTCTCGTGGTTCTTATGGCTCTCTTACTCTCTCCAAAATCCTTCCTTTTTTAAAGGATCCCAGGGAACTAATCAAGACCCACCTGGAATGGGTGGAGTCACATCTCCCTCTAATAAAAAATTAATACCCACAATTGGATGAGTCATATCTCTGTGGAGATAATCTAATCCAGTTTCCAACCTACAGTACTGAATAGGGATTAGAAGAAAAGCTGTCTCCACAAAATGGACTAGGGTCAAAACATGGCTTTTCTATGGTACATAATCCTTTCAAATTCAGCACACCAGCTAATCAAAAGAACCCACTCACAATTGGGTGGGTCATATCTCCATGAGAACAATAAAAAAGATTTCACCCAGCACTATTGAATAAGGACTAAAGGACATCGCTTTTCTGGGGTACATAATCCTTTCAAAAAGTGGCACATTTCACCATATGGAGCCTAAAAAAGATATGTTTTCCCCATATTTAAAAGTCATTCATTCCATCACAATATCAGAAAGTCTTGCACCATTTCAGTAATGATACAAATGCAGTATAAATTCAGAAACAGTAAAGAATCTCATCAAAATCAGTTACAGGCATGAACTGACCTAAGGCAAAACTCTCCTCTGGCTCTGGACCTGTAAAAACTCAGAACAAGTAATTTGCTACCAACATACAAAGGATGGACGGTCATAGGATACATATACCCATTTCCATAGGGAGGAATTGGAAGGAACACAGGAGTCATCAGATCCAAGTAGTCTCAAAAACCTGCAAGGAAAACTCCATTAGATTTCAAATTCTGAGAGTCATTTATCTTTGGGGCTTTAGAAAGTGGCAGTCCCACCCCTTCCTAGGTCCTACACAGCAGCCTGCCTCTTTACAGATGCAACCTTGTGGGACACTGGGGAGACCACGTTTTACTCAGCCCCACCTTCTCCAAGCATTGGGGCCACACCCTGGCTCTCACCATCTTCAGGACATCTGCTCAACCCCTCCATGTGGTGGCAGCCAGGCTCTTCCCAATCCCCAAGGAATGTGCTCCAAGCTCTCCAAGGCCTGAGGTGGCATGACTCTTCTACTGCAATGAGGTTGAAGGCCCACCCTCTACCTTCAGGGTAAACTCATCCTCTCCACGTGCTTGGGTGGGTCTGCTCTCCTGGCCACTGGTTTCTTGATTTCATATTTTAGCTTTCATAGTTATGCCTCTGAAGTAACTTTTTCTCCAGTCTGTTTTCTCTTCCTTTTAGTACAGACTGGTACTGGTTCTGCCTCTGAAGTTATTTTTCCTCCTATGTCCCTTCTCTGTCCCTCTCAGTCCATACCAGCAGTGGTTCTGTTTATATAGATCCCACAACACTCTTGTTGGCTTTCTATGCAGTAGTCTCAGATCATGCCTATCAGACAGAAGGAGTTTACACAAATCCTTCCTGGATAACTCCATCTCCAAACCTGGCTTTTTCTGAAATGGCTGACTGGTTCCACATTTGGTTAAATCCATACCTGGGGCACTGTTCTCTGGGGTCTCCCATGCTAGAAGCCTAGAATTTTCCAAAACATCAATTTCTGGTTTCTTGGTACCCAAGAGTTCACTTATCAGCTTATCTCTCTTACCTGTCACATTTCACTATAAGCTGCAAAGAGAAACCAGGCTGCACTTTCCATATTTAATTTGGAAATCTCTTATGCTAAATATCCAAGTTCATGGCTTTTAAAAACTGCCTTCCAGCCAAAGCCACTAGTTAACTTTGCCAGATAATCTGCCATTTTAAAAGAAGGATCACCCCTTCCTTCCAGTTTGCAGGATCGGATCACCTTCCTTCCAGTTTGCAATAACAAGTGCCTCATTTCTGTCTAAGGCCTTATCAGAAGTGTCTTTAGAGTCCACATTTGAGGAGTCCAACAGTCTCTTCAAAGCACTCTAGGCCTTCTCTATCAAGCGCCTCACAACTACACCAGAATCTTCCCCCTATTCATTTAAAAAGCCACTTCAACATGTTTGGTATTTGCAAACCACAGCGGCACCCCACTTCTCTGGAACCAAAATCTGTTCTAGTTTGCTAGCTAGAGGAATTTAATAAGTTTAATTTAATAAGTTTAATAAATTGCAAGTTTACAGTTCTAACATTGTGAAAATATCTCAATTAAAGCAAAACTATAGAAATGTCCAATATAAGGCATCCAAGAAAAGATACCTTGGCTCAAGAAGGCCAATGATGTTTAGGGTTTCTCTCTCAACTGGAAAGGTGCATGGCTAACATGGCAACATTTGGCTAGCTTTTGCTCCAGGTTTCTTGTTTCATGAGACTTCCCCAGGAGCATTTTCCTTCTTCATTTTTAAAGGTCTCTGGCTGAGTGGGCTCTTGTGGTTCTTGTTGTTCTCTTGCTCTCTCCAAAATCCTTTTTCTTTTAAAGGATTCCAGTAAACTAATCAAGACCCACCTGGAATGGATGGAGTCACATCTCCCTCTAATTCAAGGTTAATACCCACAAATGGGCGTGTCACATCTCTGTGGAAATAATCTAATCAGGTTTCCAACCTACAGTATTGAATAGGGATTAAAAAAAAAATCTGTTTCTACAAGATGGATTAGGGTTAAAAAAATGGCTTTTCTAAGGTACATAATCCTTTCAAACCAGTACACCATCTAATCAAAAGGTCCCACATACAATTGAGTGGGTCACACCTATATGGAACCATCAAAAAGACTCCACTCAGCAATATTGAATGAGGATTAAAGGACATGGCTTTTCTGGGATACATAATAGCTTCACACCAGCACAGCCAGGACCACTAGTGGCTCCTTAGACATCACAAAAGAACATCAGTTTCAACAAGCTCCAAGTGAACTTTGATGTGGCAGGTAAGACAATTAAATTTTTAATTAATACTGGAGTCACTTATTCTGTTTGGATCTGTCAGTCAGGCCCTTTATCCCCAAGAACCTGTCCCACTGTGGGAGCAAATGGAAAGGCTAAAACCAGAACCATAACTCAGCCCCTCTTTCATCAAATTGGGAGCATACTTTTAGGTCATCATTTCCTAGTAGTACCAGAATGCCCCACCCCTTCTAGAAAGAACTTTTCACTCCATAAAGGCCATTTTAAAATTAATAAACCCAGCTGGTGTTTACCACCTTATATACACTATGGTTCCTGCTAGATTGAGGCCTCTTAGCATCCAAGAGAAAATTCTTAAGGAAATAAACCTGTCTGTAGTGGATGAAAACATTCCAGGGCTACCAGTGAATAACCTCTAGCTGCATGCTACTTTTTAGACACATTTCTGTAGCCCCCTTCTCCTGCAACTCTCAATACATATTTACTGTTGAATGGCAGGGACTTAAAAATACCTTAACAGCAAACCTTACTGGCCTGCAACTACCTCAAAGTACAATCTTACCACATGTTAACCTTGTAAATTAACATATTCCTAATTTACAAGTGAATTTTGTTTGTTGTAATCATTGCTAACTGGATATGGAAAGTCACAGAAAAGATTGAGAAAGTGAATTTTGTAGTTATTACTGACTACAAGTCTTGAATGGATGTGGCAAGTTGTGGAGAATTAGGAAATTAAGTTTTCTTTGTCATCACAGCTGACTAAAAAGATGTTAAATTCTGTCTGTCCTAGTCAATGCTGCTCTCTGTTAAACTTCTCTTAATGAAAAGTTAGAAAAAGTTTTTCTTAACCATCTAAGTACTCTGTCTAAAAGATAAAAAGTCTTCTCATTCTTAAAGGAAAACTGTCACAAAAGTGTGTTCTCTCACCTTATCAAAGTAAAGTGCTAAAATAGTTTAACTTATTATCTGTGCTGGTTTGAAATGATGTATGTACCCTAGAAAAGCCATGTTTTCTTTTAATTAAAAATTTTTTTAGAAATAGCAAAAAAAACACCAAACACAAACATTCTTAACTTTTGATCATTCCATTCTACATATATAATCAGTAATTCACAATAGCATCGCATAGTTGCATATTCATCATCATGATCATTTCTTGGAACATTTGCATCTATTCAGAAAAAGAAATAAATAGAAAACAGAATAAAATTCATACATACCTTACCCCCACCCCTCCCCCTCACTGATCACCAGCATTTCAATCTAAATTTATTTTAACATTTGTTCCTCCTATTATTCATCTTTATTCCATATGTTTTACTCGTCTGTTGATAAGGTAGATAAAAGGAGCATCAGACACAATGTTTTCACAATCACACAGTCACATTGTGAATGCTATATCATTATACAATCATCTTCAAGAAACATGGCTACTGGAACACAGCTCTACATTTTCAGGCAGTTCCCTCCAGCCTCTCCACTACTTCTTGACTAACAAAGTGATATCTATTTAATGAGTAAGAATAACCTCCAGGACAACCTCTCGACTCTGTTTGGAATATCTCAACCATTGACACTTTATTTTGTCTCATTTCACTCTTCCTCCTTTTGGTGGAGAAGTTTTTCTCAATCCCCTGATGATGAGTCTCAGCTCATTCTAGGGGTTTTCTGAATCCCTTGATGCTGAGTCTCAGCTCATTCTAGGATTCTGTCCCATATTGCCAGGAAGGTCCATACCCCTGGTAGTCATGTCCCACGCAGACAGAGGGAGAGTGGTGAGTTTGAGAAAAGCCATGTTTTAATCCTAATCCCATTTTGTAAAGGCAGCCATTTCTTTTAGTCCCTATCAGTATTGTATGTTTGAAACTGTAATTAGATCATCTTCCTGGAGATGTGATTTAATCAAGAGTGGTTGTTAAACTGGATTAGGTGATGACATGTCTCCACCCATTTGGGTGGGTCTTGAGAAGTTTCTGGAGTCCTATAAAAGGGAAACATTTTGGAGAATGAAGAAGATTCAGAGAGAGCAGAGAATGACATAGCCACGAGAAGCAGTCCACCTGCCAGCGACCTTTGGAGATGAAGAAGGAAAATGTCTCCCAGGGAGCTTCATGAAACAGAAAGCCAGGAGAGGAAGCTAGCAGATGATGCTGTGTCCGCCATGTGTCCTTCCAGATGAGAGAGGAACCCTGACTGTGTTCACCATGTGCCTTTCCAGATGAGAGAGAAACTGTGACTGTGTTTGCCATGTGTCTTCTCACTTGAGAGAGAAATCTTGAACTTCATTGGCCTTCTTGAACCAAGATATCTTTCCCTGGATGCCTTTGATTGGACATTTCTATAGACTTGTTGTAATTGGGACATTTTCTTGGCCTTAGAACTGTAAACTAGCAACTTATCAAATTCCCCTTTTCAAAAGCCATTCCATTTCTGGCATATTGCATTCTGGCAGCTAGCAAACTAGACCATTACCTAAAAAAGCAAGAAGTATTAAAATAAAGAGATTGTCTATCCTTCTGTTAGCTAAATTTGCATGGGTGAAATATTATTCATGTATGTATTAGTTAGGGTTCTCTAGAGAAACACAATCAATAGGAAATATCTATAAATAGGAAATTTATAAAAGTGTCTCACATAACCATGGGAATGTAGAGTCCAAAATCTGTAGGGCAGGCTGTGAAGCTGAAAACTCCAATGGAGGGTCTGGATGAACTCCACAGGAGAAGGTGTCACTTCTGAATCCTCCTTAAAAGTCTTCCATTGATTAGATTAAGCATCACTCATTGCAGAAGACACTCCCCTTGGCTGATTACAAATGGAATCAGCTGTGAATGCAGTCAACATGGGCTAGCACTTGCCCAACCAGACAAACAAGTTGACACATGAACCTGACCATTACAAAGTATTTAGAAATTGTTTCTATCTTAATACTAATCTGTATAATGTCAAACATTAAAAATCATAGAAGCAACCAAGTTTTCTTGTTAGTTACACTAATTTACTCTAAGCCTTCTCTAAAAGCACAAGTGATCAGCTATAAGTTAAAATTTAATCTTCAACAAAAAGAACTTTGAAGGAAAAAAGTGTAAGCTCTTACAGCAATCACATTTACTTCTGAGCATTAACTGTTGCTTCTAAATTCTGAAATACTTTACTCTTTGTATAATCTAGTAATTCCCTAGAACTTTAAGCATCTGTGTAACACCCAAGACTCAAAATTAATGTTTTCTAGCTCTGAAAGGCAGCATTACTCCATACAGAAACATGTAAATAATGTTGATCTAGTTAGGACTAAGATAAATATATTATCTATATTCTAAAACTTTAACTTCTGTGTGAGACCAAGAAAAAAAACCCAAGTATTTTAAGCAAAATATATATATGTGTACATGTATATATAGGCATATATATATATTTCAAAGTCTGTTAAGCCAAAGTAAAAACAAAAGAAAAATAAAAAATAAAACTATCAAACTTCCCAAACTGGGAAATTCTTTCCATTTTCTTAAGCAATGACAGCTCCCAATTTAATAAGCCAAAGCTCTGCCCCCAGTAACTTTAGTTCAGAAAGCAAAACTAATTGTCCTTATCTGAGCTCTAGAACTAGGAAAAATGAAAAAGGTATACCTTCTTAGTCCTTCATGCTCACACAACAGTGTAAGAAGAGCAAAGCTTTCTCTTAATTATATACCACCAAGAAATACTCAATCTTTTAAGTGCCATGCTTTTACCAGCAAAAATAACAGTAATTTATTGCCCTGGCCATCAAAAAAAACCCCAATGCTATCATTTCTTAAGAGAATAACCGGGTGGACATGGCAGCCAAAGCTGCAGTCCAATTAATCAAGCTCCTTCTAAGCCTCATTCTCACACCTCTCAACTTAGCACATGTACCCTTTTATTCCCCAGTTAAGTAGGAGTGAGCTGCTGAGCTAAAATGAACTCTTGGACCTGAAAGATGGTCATTTCTTTCCTTCTTCTCCAGTCTCTCTTGACTAATGAATCTCCTAAGCCTGCTCACTTCTACCTTCCTCTTGCTATTAATTGGCCCTTGCATTTTTAGCTTCTCATCAAGTTTAATTCTTCCAGACTAAAAGCTTTTCACACCAAACTAATGCTGATGTGGATTATCACTCATTCCAACTGCCCCTCTGGATTCCCCTCCTCTCAACTTAAATAAGATTTCCAGAAAGTTCTATATCACATCAGGCAGAGCCTGTACTCTCGATAAGACAGAAGTAGCTACAGAAGACACACCCTTGTCCCTCAGCATCCTTAAGATTAAAAGGTGAGAACTATCTGAGGGGAAATTTGTAGGCTAGAACACGGACAGAGAGGAGAAGAGAAAAAAAAAAAACTGTGAAGGAGTCCTTGAACAACAATGATCAATCAAGGTCAGGAGGGCCTATGTCTGACATAGACACCCTGCCTGGGGGCTACGCATTTATGGGAAACACTCAGTGGCAGTTGACCCAGATGAAGCCAAAATACCCCCATCTGAATGAGTCATCTACAGAGAAAGGTGGAGCCAACCAACGTACCCAAATGCACCATCTACCACAGGCACCGCTCTGGAGAGAAGGGAGGGTAGGAGAACAGACCTTGAACAAGGAAGGGGGAGGGAAGTAAAGCAGTAAAAGCAGATGGCCTTCTGCCTCTCTCCTCTTGCAAGAACTCCTACATGCCCCTTCTCCACATGTGTACTTAATAAATTGTCCACCACTTCTCTCTGTGCTGTGCTCTTGAATTCTTTTCTCATGGCTCAGCCAAGAACCTAGATGCCAAAATCCAGCAACAAGTTAGTTCAGAAGACAGAAAAAGTGGACACAATTCAAATGTCTAATCATTGGGGATTTATGGAAGAAATCATTCCATCCTTCAGAGTGAGACTACAAAGGATATAAATATAAATACATATATATGTATATATATTTTTTGGAATGGGCAGGCACAGGGAATTGAACCTGGGTCTCTGGCATGGCAGGTGAGAACTCTGCCACTGAGCAATGATTGCCCGCCCTACAAAGGATATTTTTGACAGCGAAGGATGTTCATGAACTAGTGTTATGTAACAAGAGGTTACAAGATGAAATATACATGATGACATTTATGCCTAAATTTTTTTTTTAGTACTTACTTTTTTTTTAGTACTAAGTACTTACTTAGTACTTTTTCAGTACTTCCTATTGAGAATGGAGTTCTGCTCTAAAGTAAAATATGAAAGAAAGTTGAGTAGTAGTGAGGTTCCTCTCAGGAATGAAAGCAGAGTCTATAAAACCATTGGTCCTAATTACTATCTCCAAAGGAGTTAGAGAATAAAGATAAAAAACTATATAATTTTAAATGCTATTTTAAAACCTTTCAACCTTTATCACTTATCCATTCAAAATTTGCCTGGCTGTTTCTCCATAGTAATCATTCATTCATTCAACAAGTTTGTTTTGGATACCTACTGTATTCCAGGCACTGTTTTATGTTCTGGGATAGGAACAGTAAAGAAAGCAGGAACATTTTGCTCTCATCTAACACAGATTCAGATGCCCACTGATAGATACTGTTAGAGATTGAATCATGCCCCCCTACCAAAGACAATGTTCAAGTACCAACTTCAGGTCCTCTGGGTGTGAACCCATTTGTAAATAAGTTTTTTGAATATCTTATTAGTAAAGGTGTGGCTAAACTAAATGAGGGTGGGCCCTACTCTTATATGGTTGGAGTCCTTATAAGCAAAGGAAGTTGGACATGGAAGGAGAAACCAGAGAAGGAGAGATGGACATGTGTTGGAGGCAGAGATGCATCAACAAGCCAAGGAACCCCAAGACTTCAGCAAGCCAGCACTAGAACACAGCAGTCTCCAGGAAAAACATGGTCTACTGACACCTTGATGTTTGACTTCTAGCTTACAAAACTGTGATAAAATAAATTCTTGTTTGAGTTAACCAATGTGTGGCATTTGTCATAGTAGCCCCGGCAAACTAAGACAGACATCAATCAAATATATAATGTATCAGAGGGAGAGAAGTGATATAAAATAATGAAGCAGAGAAATTGACAGCCTCTTTGATCTGTTGACATTCGAATAAAGACCTTGAGGAAGTGAAGCAGTGGGCTATGCTGAGTTCAGAGAGAAAGAAGGAACACTGCCAGCAGAGGTAACAGCAAGGACAATGAACATGGGTTAGGTGAGGCTTGATGGGTTAGGAGTATCAAGGACACCAAAGAAGCTGGAATGGAGTGAGCCAAAGGAGAATGTAAGATTTGAGATCAGAGAGCTGAGTGGGTGCCAGGCAATAGAGTGAAGAGAAGATTAGCAAAGAAATTGTTAAATTATGAGAACTATATTCAAGTTCTACAAGACACGAAGGCTTGAACAGACTGTATACAACTCAAGGGCAATGGCTATCAACAGATCAGCCTAACAGGGTGAGTATACTTACCTCTTGACAGTGATGAAAAGTAAGTGGAGGCAGCTTGGTGCTAAGCTTGGGTTTTCCTGACACCACAATAGTTAAGAAGTACTTTGCATAATATGTATATTTTTAAAATGAAAGTTTGTTTTGCAAATGTTTTAGAAAATGACAGTGCATGTTCTCATTATCGGGTAACCAAGCATAAAGATGAATATCCTCTGAATCACTTCACTAGTTCATTTCCTTGTTTTTCTTTCAAAGAATCTGCATAGAGAAGCTTGCAATGGCTTGCTGTAGAGAAAATGAGTAGTTTGAATTTTTCTTCTGCTCTAAGAAATGATCCAGATTATTTGGCAGCTTGACTTCTTCCAGTTTGCATTGCATTTACATTTTAATACGTCAATAGACTTGACTATCTTCTTTGAACATTTTGTTCCATTCCTTTTCAGAGTAGTTTATCTGATCAGAGGATAAAATAGCAACTTAAAATGAATTCCCTGATGGAAATCAGGCCAACTGAATGAAATAAATTTAAAAAGAAATCTTACCTCAACATCATGTGTAATAGAGTGAAATGATACACTCATGCTGTTTCAGAAAAGATGAATTGTTATGAATGCCACTGTTAAATTGAAAACAGAATCTGAAAATCAAGGTACAAAATGAGTTTATTGAGCTGGGTGGCACACGTGGGAGCAGAACTAAAAGAAAGTTACTGCTCAAAGAGAAGTGGCAGGGAAACAGTTTATATACCTGCTTAGAAGAAAGAAAGGGTAACATTACTAAAAGCAATGGATTCTTTTGCCTGTGTACTCAAGTGGCCAATTCCTGAGACACAAGGATTCCAAAGAGAGAAAGAGTTTATTACTAGTCACAAAATGGGAGATCAGATGGCCTATTGGCCCAAAATTCTGTTTCTTTGAGCTGCAGTAATTCTGATAGTTTTATAGCATTAAAAGATGGGCAGTTTTTAGGATAAGGCACACAATGGCCCCAGATGATTGTAATCAGAGGCAATTTAATTATTGAGCATGTGCAGATTGATTACATGCTTAGTCACAGAATGTATGTAAGAAAATGGCAACCTTACTATAAAGATGTTCATAATTTTTAGTATTATAATGAGGTATAGGTGACTTGTAGGTTAAAGTATAAGCTACTGTGCATATCAGGTGGGCCCATTTTGGTCAGACACAGTCTCAGTTACCAGATAACTTTGAACTTGGTGTAGGGTAGTTCTGGGCTGATCCAGGACCTTTCATTAATAAACATTAATAAACATAGCTGTCTTTGGTGATCACAAGACTCTAAAGTTGAAAACTGGATAAATGGGTACAAGTGAAGATCAGTCACAGGATTTTACAATCACAGGGGACAAGATAAAGGCTATACATTGATTATCAGAGATCAAGGCAGCTGGACTATAGTTCACAGATTTCAGGTATTTCCTCTGTGTGCTCTAATATACCAGAAAGAAAAAAGGAATATCTATATAATGATTCAGCAAAATCATCCCTTAAATCCTAATTTCTCGGTTACAGTATGGGGGAACAGGGCTCTTAGAGGAAGACAAGGAGGACTTAAACTATGTGTGTTGTCTGGGGCAGGGCTTCTTGGGATACCCTAAATCTTCAAAAGCTGCCCAGGCAGAATGTGTGTGTGTAGGAATGAGCCTATTCAGTGAAGATAAGAAGAGTGCTGGTGTCAGCATGACTTGTTTAAAACAGTCCACCTTTCCCATGGAGGCAGGGGTGTTAATTAGAACTGCAAAAGATTGTTGGTAGGTCAGCCTGCCTCAGTTGCTTTTGGTTTATTTGTAGTTTCCTGAGTAAAAATGGAAGTTTTAGCAAATTAGGATGATTAGTAAAACTATTTACCATTTTAGCTTTACACCACCTAAACAAGAGATGAAACTTCAAAATGTTGGCATCTGAAAACTCAGAACTTAAGCAAGAGCAAATATATATATTGTGTATCCAAATAGATGTCTTAAGAGTATTATATATTTATTGGTTAATTAATAAAATATTGATGCATATGTTTTGTGTGACAAGAGCTGTGCTGGCCAACAGGGAAAACCCAGTCTTGTGAGGAGGGGTAAGTGAATTAACTATATTATAAGTGTTAGGGAAATCCTGGACACCTGTTAAGTGACCATCATCTAGACTTCACTTACCTTTCTCTATTTCTAGAGAGTCACAAACACATGCTAATTGGCCAGAAACACATGCTAATGCAAGTATTCCCACCTCATTTTCTATTGCCTGCCATCCCATCACCTAGGGGAGATGTTAAGTCTAATGAACAAGCCATGCCAGACCATAAACTCAGAAACTGAGAAGCAGCAGCCCCAGAGGCTTATCAGAATATGAATTCTCAGTGGCAGGTCCCCTTCCCCCAGAGAAAGATAAAATCCATACTCAAGCAGTATATATTTCTGTCTCTTTTCTGGCACCCTGAAGTTGTGTGTGCCAAACTGCCATCTATCCACACTTACCCTGGGCAGTTTTGGGCTACTTTGAGAGACTGGTCATGATGAGATTTCTTCCCCTGTACAAATAATAAAGGTGTTACTCGTTGAAGCTTTCTGTTGTGCCCTGAAGCTATGTTCCCATAACACAATGCTGTAGCAATTTGCTCCATAGTAAGTATAATAAAAGAAATAAGCACCCAGAATAGGGACACAGTGAAGACTAGAGACTTGGGAAAGCCTTCCTGAAAGAGAAGTTGCTTGGCATCCCCCGAAAATTGGGATGTGAAGAATGGTGCAATGGGAAGATTCTTGGAAAGGGGTCAAGAGACCCAGTTTCCAGTGTGAAGTCTGCCACTAATCAAACTCATAAAAGGAGCATGTGTGAGGGAAGAGATAAGAAAATGTATGCATTAAAGGAAAGAATGCTTGACATGAACTGGGTGGAAAGGCTGAGGGCTCTGGAGAGTATTGCTGTTGTGCTTTGATCAGGCTGTGGCTGGGAGCTGCATTTCCGCAGTTTCTTGGACTCAACAGAGACTGTTCTTGTAACTTGAGCAGGCTTCTTGTATGCCTTTTGCTGAAACAGGAGAGAATGGGGCATCAAGCCTGGTCCCTGGTCTCCTATCAGCTTCAAAGCGTTAATGCACAGCTGTAAACTTTAGCTGCAAATTTCATGAGACATTTTTTTCCTAAATCTTCAAAACCTCTCCAAACCATGGACTCTTAGTTAACGACAGAAAGCATGGGGTCATAAAGATTGATAAACATCTGCCAAAAAACAAATTTTGGCTACGTGATGGCAAACAACAATCTTTGAGAGCTATCTCCTCCTAGAACAAAGAAGACTCTCTGGCGTTCAAAGATCAAGATGGAAAAATCACTGGAAAAAACTTGCTTATCTAACAAGTTAACTAAGTGTCACTCAGGGTGTGTTTCTCCCTTGAACACATCCATATTAATCCCTTTAAAGTTTACTTTCCCTCTCTCTTTAAAACATTTTTCTATTGGCCCCTCCCACATCTGAATTCTTTCTGCTGTGAGAGTCCCAAACCTGGAATGAGGCTTGGCTGGCTCTGTTGTCAGCAGGGCTCTGGTTACATACTTTTGGTGAGCCAGCCAGGAGGAGTTTCTAGGAGATTGCTGGAGCTTCCAGGAGCAGCATCTTCCACATAAGACACCAGCCCTAGACAGCTACATTTTGTAAGTCATGGCCCTCAATAGTGAATCTTGCCATTCTGGCCAGTCCTTTCTCCTTATTTACCTTTTCCTAGCCATTGTGCTCCTTACTCTTGTCACTCTCATTAGCCTCTGCCTTCCTCCTTCTGCATAGCCTGCTCACCGTGAATTCCTAACTTAGGTTCCTTCCCTTACTTCCCCATTTCAGGCACATTCTCTCCTCTTTTTGCCCCTCTGCCCTCCCTTTGCCACCAACTTCTAAGTCCAAGTATTTGATTTTTCATGTCCTCCACTGTTCTTCATCCTTTGTGCAAACTCAAGTTTGGGTTTGCAGTAAGGTTCTTCTCAGAGAGACATCCTGTGGTGCAGAGGTTGTGGATTTCCCAAAGAAACATTCTTATAGCTCCTGGAGAGATATTCATTCCTGGCCATACCCCCTCCTTATCCCTTCCCTTTCCAGAGAAAATTCTTCAGGACATTCTTGCTCACCTCCTCCTTTGCATGTGGCCTATTCATCATTCCCATAAAAAACCCTTAGGCACTCTTTATATCATCAACCTTATCCTCCCAAAGGAGAATGCAGTCCTTAGCCAAGTTGGACCTCTGTTCCTTCAAGTTCTCTGTGGTGGTTTTTAGATCAAGTCATGCATGAAGCTTACCAAAAGACTTTCTGCCCCCAGAGTTGGAGAAAGAGCAGAGATTCAGCTCAGAATCACCAAGTGAGAAATCTAGCTTACCAGCCCTCTGAGTCTGGCCCAGAGCTGCCAGGGTGATAAGTTTGGTTCCCCAGCCTTCTGGAGAGTCAAAGGGTGAAACCAGACCACCCATCTCCTAAGTCTAAGGTTTTCTCCCTCTTGGTGACACCTGGGAGTGAGAAGTTCCAGGGCCCTACTCAGTTGTGGGATACATGGGATGTTGAGCCTCAGTGAGTGAGTATCCATCTATCTCTCTCCTTTTAGAGTATGGGCAGTGTGTCCAGCATCCCGATCGATAGCTCTCTGGGCTGCATACTGAAAATTTAGAATAATCTTCCAGTCACTGAACTGAAAAAGGAAAAGTTGATTTCTTATTGTAATGTTGCTTGGTTTCAATAAAATTTGGGAGGTGGAGAAGAATGGATACTGAAAGGCAGTCTTGGCTTTAATGCCATACTCCAATTAGATCTTCTGGGCAAAAGAGAAGAGAAATGGTCTGAAATTCCATATGTCTATCTTTTCATGGCTCTATATATACCAGGACTAGCCCATGAAGGGAGCTCATAAAGTATCTTATCTTAAAGGTGAATTAAGAGATGAATCTTTTCTGTCTCAAGAAGAAGAGGCAGAGATATTAAATGATTCATTGTTGGCCAACCCCCCAAAACTTGAAACCCCCAAAAGACTCCAAGATGATCCTCCCCAAAATCTAAACCCTGTGCCCACCAGATCTGAGGATCCAATAGACCCTCCTCCTTTAAACGAAGAAGTTTCCAAGCCCACTGCACCCCCTCTTTATTCAAGTCCAGTGGAACACACTTTCAGTGTGGTAAGGAGCCCCTTACTACTGCCCCCACCAAAGAAGAAAAAGAGTTCAGAAAGAAATGGAGTGCATCCTCTCCAGGAAGTAGCCAATGAGGATATAGGAACCATAAAAGTCCAGCACCCTTTTTCTATGACTGAATTAGCACAGTGTAGGAAGCAATTGAGAAAATTTTCTGAGGATCCCTCCAAGTTTCTGGAGGAATTAAAAAACCTAGTCCTCACCTATGAGTTCATCTGGAGAGACATTCAAGTTATTCTCTTCTCCTGTTGTAACCCAAGGAAAGATCAAGGGCCTGGGTAGAAGCCCAAGGGCATGCAGACAAGCTGCATGGGGAACAGCCAACACAATATAGGGCAGGGACTGTAGCTGCCCCCAATGCAAACCCTGACTGGAACTATCAAAAGGGGCAGTGAGACATTGATGCAAGGGACCATATGATTACTTATTAATAGGAGGTATGAAAAAAATGTATTATCAAGCCTATAAATTACAACATAAATCAGGAAGACAAGGAAAGCCCTATTTTGTTTCAGGGGAGACTAGTGGAGGCCATGAAAAAGTGTGCCAATATAGATTCAGATGCTGAGGAAGAACATGTTAAAAACCTACTTTATAGCTGTCTACATCAGACATAAGGAGAACACAATAAAAGATATCCTCAGGACCCCAAACGCCTTATGGGTACTGCCTTTTCTGTCTTTAATAATTAAGACAGGACTGCAGAGGAGGAGAAAGCAAGGAGAGACCAGAATAAAGCAAGGCTCATAGCTTTAGCTGTGAACAGTAAGTAGCCACCTTAGGGCCATTCAAGGCAAAAGCCACTGGGAATCTGTTATTGAATGGAGAGTCGGAGCACTGGAAGTGGGAGTGCCCCAAGGGCAGAGAGGACCCTGCCCTCAATGCAGAAAGGCTGGACATTGGACCCAAGAGCACATCAGGCCCTCAAGTGGGAGCAGGGCCTCTCCAAAAGCCCCTTTGACTGCCGCTGACCAGGACTGAGGGGGTCCAGGGCCAACAGCTCCCTGGATCTCACTAAAGAACATTGAAATTGTCAAATGGGGGTAGATGGGAAGTCTCAGGTTGGAGGCTTCACCGCACTTCTCCCCTGCCAAATTGGTATTATTCTTTTGAGGCATCAGTGTTTAATAAAACCAGAGTGTCCCACCCTACTTTTAGGAAGATATATACCAAAGGTATTTATTAGGTGCTCAAATCCAAATACTAGGCTGTTTGCCAAAGCAAGAACCTGAAAGCCACATTAATTGAAAATATTGTGACATTAAATATGGTGCTAGCTGGGACTGAAAGCACTCTAGAGTCCCTCCTCTCAGAGTTAAAAAATCAAGTGGACCCCCCAAAGTCTGGGAAACAGACCTGCCTTGGAAAGTAAGTCATGTCCCTCCTATTTCTTTCCCCAGAAACAAACAGTATCCCCTTAAGCAGGAAGATATTAAAGGTATTCAAGCTCGCATCCAAAAAATTTTTAAAAGCAGGGCTTCTCATCCCCTGCAGGTCCTCCTGTAATGCTCTCATTTTGCCCATTAAAAAGCTAAATGGGTCCTATCTTAGAGCCATAAGCCAATTTGTCATTCCCCTCCACCTTATTGCACCTAACCATTATTCCTGCCTCGATAAAACCCTGGGATCCACTATGTGGTATTCAGTTCTTGATTTAAAAGTTGTTTTCTTCTGCATAACTATACACTCAGATTCTAGGCTTCTATTTACCTTTGAGTGGCAGGGGTCAGGGGATGGAAACCCATCCCAGCACACATGGACAGTCCTATCCCAAGGATTTAGGGACAGTCCTCACCATTTTGGGAATAAACTAGCACAGAACCTAGCCTGCTGCATTTGGAGTCTAGCTCTCTTCTTCAGTATGTGGATAACTTTTTCATATGCAGTCCTACAAGGGAAGCCTCCTTTAGGGACACCATTGCTAGCCTTAATTTCCTGGCTAAACAAAGTTACTAAGTCTCACCTTGTAAGGCTCAGGTTTCCAGGGGTTTGTCCTTACCCCAGGGGAGCACTCTCTGTCATATGAAAGAGTCCAAGCTATATTCTCAGTGCCAGCTCCTGAGACAAAGAAGCAATTAAAAGCCTTCCTGGGGATGGCAGGATATTGCAGGATCTGGATACCCTGATTTGGAGAAATTGCATGGCCTCTGTATGAAGCTGTCAGGGGACTAGATAGTGTCCCTGTAGGGTGGGGAGCACAGCAGGCGAATGCCTTCACCACCCTCAATGGTGTTCTTACCGGCCTGCCTGCTCTGGGCCTGCTAAACTTAGATAAGCCCTTTTATCTGTATATAATTGAAAATAAAGGAGGAGCACTAGGAGTCTTAGTTCAAATGCTTGGAAACATTCCCCAGCCTAAGGTATACTTTTCAAAGCTGTTAGACATCACAGCTCAGGGACTGCTGCCCTGCTTCAGAGCAGTAGGGGCCACTGCCTTACTTTTAGAACAAGCCACCAAGATAATATGGGGACAAATTCTAACAATATTACTCCTCCACCCCCACCATCAAGTCAAAGACATCCTAGAAGCAAGAGGACATCATGGCTTTCGAACAATAGACTCCTGAAATATCAGGACCAATTCCTAGACACAGCAGAGGTTCAAATCCAAGTCTCTACCAACCTGAACCCAGCTACTCTGCTGCCTATAAGCCCAGAGCAGGAGAGTGCACTCCTCGAGCACTCATGCACAGAGACATTAGCTCAAAATTATTCTAGCAGGCCAGATCTACAAGACCCGTCTCTAGATAACCCAGAGTTAGAATGGAAGATGGAAGCAGTTTTGTGAAAGGAGGAGTTAGAAAAGGAAGATATGCTATTGTTTTCCCACCAGAAGTCATAGACACAAAGCCCTACCCCCTGGGACCTTGACCCAAAAGGCCAAGCCCATAGCTCTCACTAGTGGTTTAACATTAGCAGCTGGGAATAAAGTTAATCTTCATACTGTCCATAAGTATGCCTTTCTTGTGTTGCATGCTCACTCAACTGTAGGGAGGGAAAGAAGGCTGCTCCCTAGTGATAAATTCCCTATCAAGCACAGACAGGAAATTCTCAACCTGCTAGAAACTGTATTGCTTCCCCAAGAGGTTGCAATAATTCACTGGCCATGGCACCAAAAGACGGACTCTCTAATGGCCAAAAGCAATGACAGGACAGACAGAGCCATAAAGTAGCTGCCCAAAACCCAATCTCTATGCTAGCTTAGTCCCTGTCCTCTCTCTCCCCTGTATTACTCCTGTTTATACCCAGGAGGAAGAACTAGCAAAAGGATCAGGGTATACATGTGAAGCAAATGGATGTTTTATCAAAGAAGGAAAATTTTTTCTGCCTAGTGAAGTTCAGTGGAAAGTTCTTCAAGGTCTCCACCCAGCTACCCATCCTGGCAGAGATGCTCTTAACATTTTGCATGAAAAATGCTTTTAGGGGAAAAATGTGGCCAAAACCATTAGGAAAGTTACTTGAAGTTGTGCTTTGTGTGCCATTAACAACACAAATTCTGGCAACCCTGCCCGGCTGCCAGCCCTAACACCCCTCTCCAGTAGCGAGGAGCATACCCAGAACACTGGCAAGTCAACTTCACCCACATGTCACTTTGCCAAAGATTCAAATACTTACAAGTCTTTGCAGATGCCTTTCCTACTCAAGCAGAAATAGCCAATACCATCTCTAAGCTTCCTAAAGAAATTATTTCTAGATTTGGGTTACCTGTTTCCATCCAAAGTGACAGTGGGCCAGCCTTCATTAGCCTTATAACTCAAGGGGCGGCAGTGGCTCTTGGCATAAAATATAACCTCCATTGTACCTGGAGAAGCATAATCCCCTGGGAAGGTAAAAGGAACCAACCGAATCTTGAAACAAATATTAGCAAAGTTATGTCAAAAGACCCATATACTGTGGGCACCCAATCTTCCCTTAGCACTCCTCAGAATGTGCTTAGCACCAAAGGAGCCCCTCCTGCCAAGCCCCTTTGAAATGATGTATGGGAGATTGTTTTTAACCCAGAATTTAGTGTTACATCCAGAAATTCATAATCTAACCAAGTACCTTACTTTCCCAGGAGTCACACAAAAAATCATACAGGACCTTGAGGTCCAATTTCTTCCTGTCCCAAAGCCAGATTTATACCCTTCTAAGGTAAAACCAGGAGAATTGGTCTTAATGAAAACCTGGAAAGAAAGCAGGCCCAGCTCTCAGCTAGAGCCCAAATGGAAAGGACCTTCCTCTGTAATTCTTGTTATTCCCACAGCAGTTAAAGTCAGTGGATTCACCTGTCCAGGGTCAAGCTCTTCTGCCAGAGTCCTGCAGACTCTCCTGACCAGAAAGAATCCTACAGCTGTATAACCACTAGACAGATCAAAACTCCTACTAAATAAGCAGAGCTAACTACAGTGAGCTCTCTCTCCCTCCTTTGTGCTTATTCCTTGCACTTCTCATCCTATTGAATATACCGTAAAAAGTCTCTTAAGTTATATTGTCCACCACCTCAATCTGTCTCATTGTTGGCAGCCCCCTAAAAATTCTAGATTCACTATAGTTTGACTAGTCTATAGCACATACTGGGGAACTGTGAGCCTTTCCATTTTCTCCAACTCTGCAACACACAGAATCTTGGTTTCATTATACATGGGCCCCCCCTAGACTCCTTCCCAGGAGAACCTCCTACCTTTTAGACCAATTTAAAGTTCATCAACCGACAACATCTTCTGTTATAGATGCTGTAAACTCCAAAGTATATAGCTCCCAACACTACTTTGCCTTTTTGAATCAATTCAAACTCCACCAAAGAGCTATACTTGGGAAAATACCAGCCAATTTGTGAAAATCCATAATTTTCACCTACCTAAATGAATGAATGTGGGACTTCGAGGTAACAGTAATGCACTCTGTTCTAGTTTGCTAGCTGCCAGAGTGCAATATAACAGAAACGGAATGGCTTATAAAAAGGGGAACTTAATAAGTTGCTAATTTACAGTTCTAAGGCTGAAAAAATGTACTAATTAAAACAAGTCTATAGAAATGTCCAATCAAAGGCATCCATCCAGGGAAAGATACCTTGTTTCAGGAAGGCCGGTGAAGTTCAGGGTTTCTCTCTCAAGTGAGAAGGCACATGGCAACACAGTCAGGGCTTCTCTCTCAGCTGGAAGCACATAGCCAACACAGCGTCATCTGCTAGCTCTCTCTCCTGGCTTCCGGTTTCATGAAGCTCCCTGGGAGGCGTTTTCTTTCTTCATCTCCAAAGGTCTCTGGCTCATGGACTCTTTGCTTCGTGGTGCTGCAGCATTCTCTGCTCTCTCTGAATCGCTTGTCTCCAAAATGTTTCCTTTTTTATAGGACTTCAGAAACTAATCAAGACCCACCCAAATGGGTGGAGACATGTCGTCACCTAATCCAGTTTAGCAACCACTCTCAATTATATCACATCTCCAGGGAGATGGTCTAATTACAGTTTCAAACATACAATGCTGAAGAGGGATTAGAAGAAATGGCTGCCTTCACAAAATGGGATTAGGATTGAAACATGGCTTTTCTAGGGATACACATCCTTTCAAACCAGTACACACCCCAAAAGCCAAGCGTGAGGAAAACGCTGAGCAGGGAGACCTGCTTTCTGCCACAACCCCAGCTATTCCCTCACTAAGTTACATGAGCCAGCAGCTATTTTCTTAAGCCAATCTTTAACTAACTGTTGGGACAAAATTCAATTCTGCCCAAACAGGCCAAATCCCTAGTTTTTCCTAAAGACTACTACTTAACAGGAAGAGTGCTGTAAAGTGTACTCCAGAGTGATATGACCTGGAAAAAATGAAAGCTGCCAGGCATTCTTTCTTATGAGCACCCTAAAGCACCAAAACCTTTTCTTTCACTCATAACTGTCATTTGAATGAGTCTTTCCAAAATATGTCTTCATGCCCCAGAGGCAGATACATGCAAAAACACCAGTGGAGTAATCTCAACTGGTCTTGGGCAACCAGCTGGCTGCATTACTTCAATCTGTGGGCATCTAGCTACCCTGTACTTTGATGTCGCCTTCAAAGCAGAAGAAGGATTATTCTTTCTCTTCAGAAATAATACGTACCTATCTTTATCCAGCAAGTGGACTGGCTCTTGCTCTTTAGCCCATGCAAGCCCAGAACTATTCTACTTACAAGACTCAAACCTGCTTCCTCTGCCCTCCTTTATGGCATTCTCCTGACCAAAACATGCATTTCCTTTCTTAATCTCTCTTTTACTGGGCACCATGCTTGCACTAGACTTGTGTAGGAGGCCTTATTACCAACCATCATTTCCTCTGCTTAGAGCTCACATATAGTATAGAATCCAGACCCAAACAGAATCCCTGGCAGCAGTGATGCTCCAAAACAGGTGGGACTTGGATGCATTCACTGCAGCACAATGGGGAACCTACCTCTTCTTGTGAGAAGAGTGCTGCTTTTTATGTCAGCCACTCAGGTGAAATTCAAGAAAACATATGGGACCCTTGGGAACAATCTCAATGAATTATAAACAATGCTGGAATTGACTGGACTCCTTTTCCACATCCACCTAATCTAAGTGCTTGGATCCTCCCTTTTCTTGGTCCTTTAATTCCTTTTCTTCTCATTCTTGTTTGTCCCATTGTATACTTACCTTACTTGTCAAATGTGTTTCCCACAGACTGCAGACGTTCCACACTAAGCCATGAATACCCATGAATGTCAAGCTATGCCAGACAAGGACCAGCCTATCCTCACCCTTACTAGAAAGAGAGAATTTTACACCCTTGCAGGTAGGAT
Source organism: Myrmecophaga tridactyla (assembly GCA_004026745.1). Taxonomy (NCBI): domain Eukaryota; kingdom Metazoa; phylum Chordata; class Mammalia; order Pilosa; family Myrmecophagidae; genus Myrmecophaga; species Myrmecophaga tridactyla. Next base: position 25,897 of record PVIY010002620.1, read on the forward strand.
CTACTGTCTTTAAAACAGCAGGAAGAAACTTCAGAAGATGGCCTTTGCCCCTGAGCACCCCCTTAAGATTAAGATTAAGGGTATTCAACTCTTTCAGGGGGTAAGTGCGGCAGGATATAATAGGGCATCAAGGCTGTGGTCCCTGGATTTCTATTCAGCTTCAAAAGACTTAGTGCACAGCTGCAAACTTCATCCAACCAAAATTTTCAGTTACGTCCCCAAACCTCCCCAAACCATTGAAACCTCCCCAAACCATAAAATTTTGTACAATCATGGTCCTGAAGTGAACTCTTGGTTAATGACAGAAAGCATGGGGTCATAAAGATTGTTAAACATTTACCCAAAAACAAATTTTGGCTATGTGATGGCAAATCACAAACTCTGATAGCTATCTCCTCCTAGAACAAAAAAGAGATGAAAATCACTGAAAAAATCTCCCTGTATAAGAAGCTAAACTACTGCCACTCAGGGCATATTTCTCCCTCGAACATGTCTACGTTAATCTCTTTAATGCATACTTTCCCTTGCTCTTTTAAATAAACTTTACTACTTATTCCTAGTGGACTCTACCACCTCTGATTTCTTTCTGTGGTGACAGTCTCAAACCTGGAAGGAGGCTCGTCCGGCTCTATTGTCAGCAGGGCTCCAGTTACACTGCTGTCTTCGGACTTTTCTCTTTGCCAGCAATTTCTGAAGGCAAAGGGTCATCTAATCAATTGATGGTCAGCAAATTGTCCCAGAATCTTCCGTAATACAATCACTCAAGATTTTATTAAACATCCAAACTTTTGGGTCTCACATCAAGATTGTTAAATCAGAATCTCTGTGGCTGGAGTCCAGAAAACTGCGTTTTAACACTATTTTTATGTCATTCTTTTGTACTAGCTTATTATGGTCTAACCATTACACCTTCTTCGCCAACCACAGACAAAGAAATGGTGTGCTCCCAGGCAGGGGAAATTTGGGAACTGAAACCCATGACTCTCAATGCCCAATTACATGGGTTTTCCACCCTCATTGTGTTATCTCTTGTTTCTGATTCAAAAATTTAAACTCATACATTGTTTCCAAAAATAATATGGAGAAATTTTTATGCTAAGTCATTAAAAAACAAAGTAGTGACTTAAATTGTGCATACAGTATTATTTTGACCTTATCTGAAAGCACAAGTATTCACGGAAAAAATACTGGAAGGAATTACATCCAAGTATTAACCATGTTTTGCTTTCATGGTGGAAAATTACTGTTGATTTTATTCATCTTTCTCTTTTCTCATAGTTTATATCTTATAAGCACATATTTTATAAGTATTTTATAATTAAATACAACACAATGACTTCATTTTACATAGGGAAAATTAAAATAGAAATACCTAAAGCTATAAGAGACTCTCACAGAACTTTCAAAGCCTCTGAAAAATTGTATTTTCAGGCATATTTAAAAATCCTTGTTGGTTCCTGCCTCCCAGATGGCATGGCTATCCTCAATGATCTCTGACTTCATCTGATTTCTGAAAGTATATTTGCTCATCAACCTTTTCCCTAATTTTCTGAAATATTAAATTATCAGAAACTCTGACTCAGCCCACAATGTGTTTGGAAATTTTCGACTTTGGGTGAATGGAAGTCACACCTGTTCAGTTCTAAATTCTGTAAATATTCTTTGTGAGAAATTTTGAAGGCTGGCTTTAAATTCTTGATCCAGTATTTAAAAATTTATGAAGATAAAAAGAAATCCAGATGTTTTTTTCCCTGAATAGAGATAAAGTCAAAATTTTTTGTTTTTGTTTTTCATTTGGTAACTGCTTCAATTATTAAAGCATTTTGGTTTTGTTTTTCTTTTGATAACTGCTTCAATTATTAAACCACATTATATAATATTATATAAAGTATATTATATAAAGAATTATATAAATATATTATATAATATACTTCTATAATACACATTTTAGAAAATAAAAAAAGAAGTATTAATCATCCATAGTCCATATAGAAAATAAATATACATACAAATGCACAAACTTTTGGTTTATTTTCTTACAGTTCATGTAGAGAACTGTGATCATAAATTACATTACTATGTAGATTTTTAAAACAGCATTGAACCAAGATTCTTGACACCAAAATCATCACCACACTGATCTGTTTTGTTCAGATTATGAATCTGCTCCAAATCACCTAAAATATACTTTTGGTCTCACGGAACATTTACATATGCAAAAGAATCTGCATTTTGTTTTTTTCAATTCTCCCCTCCTCTAATCTCATTTTGAATAATTAGTCACATCTACAGGGAGCAGCGATAAGGTTCAGTATAAGTTAAGTGAAAAAGAGTATTTTCAGTCCTCACGAAGATATCCATCCCATGAATGAAGATTCGTAAAAGGGTTTTGACTAAAATAAAAATTAGCCTCTTAAATAGAAAGCTTAACTTGTGATAACAGATGAAGTTTGATTAAATTTTTTACAAGTGCCCTAATTCCAGGGTATTAAATACTTCCTGTTTCAGCTTAGAAATAGTAACCCCATTCAGGCCCTGTATAATAAAGAGAAAAGAGACATTCATTGGGCTTGAAGAATCTTAAGAATCTTTCAATGATCTGAGCATTGAAATATTTCCAGGTGGATCTGGACTCTCCAAACATCTGATAATTGGTTATCACCTGGGGACTTCCTCATTTCCTTCCTTAATAAATCAGACTGAGCACCAAAGCTATACAAACCCTATACTAGGAGAACGAGGAAGGCAAAACTATTCTGAGATAAATGATATGACAGGTATCCAATGGTAATATATAAGAAAATGCAGGATGATAGAAAGCTTTAATCTTGCCTAATCCTGGAGACCAGAAGTAATAATCCCAGGAAATTTAAGTCCAATTCCCCTGGACTTGTTATAGCCAACCCCTCTTCCCAATTTCAGTTAAATCCTTTGCAAAAACTTCCCCTCTACAGTGTTTATATTAGACGTTCCCTTTCCTATAGTGAATAGTGGCGTGTGCTCTTTACATCTAAACTTAACAAATTGTCCTGCCTCAATCATCCAAGGAGTGCATTCTGAGCTTTTGAAAAGATAAAACTTATTCACAAAACCAGAAGAATGCCAACTGGCTCTCTTCCTAGCACTGAGCTCAATTGCACTGAATTGGTAGGTTAAAATCAGCCTCAGTGAGAGTATTTGAAACTAGAGAAATCAACAAACACTACAAATCAGAACACCCATCCCTATCCCCTCTGTGGCTTGGGTGACCAGTTGGCCATTGTTCGTAGAACTCCATGTGTGCCTAAAGCAGGGGCTTTGGACCATAATCGTGCACTGCTGGCCTTGATCTTAACCTAGGCTCTCACTGGCAGCATGATCTAGTGCCTACAACACAAGAAATAAGCAGCTTGCAAGGAAAAAAGAAACCCAAATTTCCCACCTTAGGGCCATTCCAAAATGCACCAAAATAACTACCTTTATTATATGCTACTCTCCTCATCCCTTTATTCAAAGGAAGAAGATGAAGTTGAAGAAGAATGAGGAAAAGGAGGAGGAGGAGGAGAAAAAAGACAGGGAGGAGAAGAAGGAGGAAGGGAAGTGAAGGGGACCCTGCACATTTTAGATCCTTGCCTAGCGTGGCAAGAATGGCTTGTTATGCTATGATCCTGGTTCGGTCGCAAAAGGAAAGTGATTTATTAGTAGGTAGAGACAGGAGGCATCACAGTCTCGAAACTGCTTCTCCAAAATAGAGAGAACTTGGGTTTTTATTAAAATCAAACAAAGGGAGATGGAGACAAGTCTGTTTGGGATATTGGCATATTGACTAGTAAATATCTAAATTAGCAACTGCAGATTAGCTATTGCCATTAACTGTTTAAAATATCCAAGTTAGGGACTGCAAATGAGCACTTCTTCTAACTAGTCCTTTTTTGCCATAGATGGGGCCAGTTTGCCAGAACTGGTAATGGACACACCTCTCACTGTCTTTTTAGGGTCCCAGTGTTTCTCTCTCCTGTTGTTCCTGCTCACTTTAATCCCTTTGGCAGTGTATTTTATGTTCTGGGGTGGCTTTAACTTTAGGACCCCTCTTTTACACATGCTCAGCAAACGGGTTCGGATTGCTTTTTAAATAAGGCGGGCTCCACGGCCTTCTCTGGGTATTTCAGGAGCAGGAGGGAGCCCTTGGCTCTGGTAAGCCTGAGGTCTCAGGCCTGGACCCTATCAGAAGGAGGAGGAGGAGGATAATAAAAAAAAAGTCTTTATCAAAAACCTTGGTCTTAATTCTGAAATCTGTTCTACAACTAATTGTTGCAGTGTGTTTTTGTATTTATGTTATTTTTCACAAAAAAGAAAAAAAAAGCCAATTGTGATGATGAATGCTCAGCGATAGATGGTATTGTGAACCACTGATTGTACACTTTGGATGATTACATGGTATGCGAATGTAAAATATATATCAATAAAAGTGCATTAAAACAAAAAAAAACAAAAATAAAAAAACTTTGATCTTTCCACAGGGGTCAAAATCTAGTTATTATTCATCCTTTGTTTCAGAGGCACTTTTATTGACAATTTTATTTCTCTTTTTTTTTCTTTTTCATACAGTCTTAGAGTAGCCTGAAACATTTCCTGGTATTAGTACAAGAGTATTCTGGACAACAGTTTAATTCTGCTTCTAAAATTCCAAGATCGTCCCCTCCTTTGAGGGTCCTAACCTCCATTAATGAGTAATACGCAACAGTTCTATTTCCAACACTCAAGGACACAAATAGAGGACTCTGAGATGCAAAAGAAATGACCACAGTAGAAAAGGATTAGGCAAAAGAGACTAAACTTGAATCATTGCTTTTGGAGAGAGCCAAGGGTTTAGATGAAACTTATTACAATGCTGCCTTTCAGGACATTAAATTCCTTATTAAACTGCTAACTTCACTCCAATTTCTCGAAGACTCTTAGACACAGTTTATCTCAGCTTAGCCTGAGTCAGAGACATCGTTTATCATTTTAAATATATCCTATGAGACTTTCTGAATATCAGAAACATAACCAAATGAGATGTAAAAACTCTCAGGCAGTTCAGATTAGATGGTTTCAAAAATGATATCAATGGAAAAGCATAGACCTGCAGTCTCACAATGAAAGTTTATCTACATTTCCAAGTCTTACCGGCAATCCCAGAAGGCTCACAAGAAGACACAGGTGAAGCAGAAATGCAGGTGGCCCAGGTTAAACGGTTTGCAGTTTGCATCACATTCCTGGTGTAATTCTACTTTGACATTTTGTTCACACAAACTCTGCTACCCTTGGTAATACTACAGATTTTTTTTTCCCTAAGAAAAAGCAGAAGCAGGAAACACACAAAGTAAGTTCCTATTTGTATAGAGATTTGGTCTATTTTATTCACTCTTACATCCTACTGCTTAGAACAGGAATAATAGGTCCTAAATAAGTATTTGTTGACTGAATGACTGAATAAGTGAATAGAAAATTAAAGATTAGTAACCTTTATTATTTGAACCCATCATAACTGCAGTTTTCCTTTTTATTTTCCATGGTAACTGTACATCCCTCCCACACAGAAGCAAAATGACTCCGTAGTCAAAACGGATTGATTTAAAATTCTGCAAATTAACTGTTTTTATTGTCCAAACCTCTTCTCAGCTATGCTCGTCATGTTAGAAAATCTGTCAACCAAAGACAACATCCAACTAAAAAGGCAATTTATATTTACAATTCTGTTTCTTAAGTTTTTCATTTAAAGCATTTATTCCCGCTGCTTTTTATTTCTGTTCATAAAAGCACAGCTCATTTTAAAAAAAAAGAATGAATTGATTTTCAGTATCCAAGTCCATACCCTTTTGCTAGCCAAGTACTTGAACTTATTCCTGGCTTTTCAGCAGCCTTCGAGCACCTGTAAATCCACCTGGACATAAGGAGCAATTATTTCTTAGGGTAGTTCCTGAGAAGTGGAAGAAATAACTTATCCATTATGGTTGAAACCATATTTCTAAATATGGTTTAGGAATATGCATATTTGAAAAGGAGAGTCAACTTAATTAACTTTGTCAATCAAAGTATAATTGTGTAGTTAATGAATGCTAATTAGTTGATTATGAATTTGTAATTAACTGTGTACACTTTTTATATGCTACTACACCTAGAAATAATTTCTTTTTAACTACACCTACAGATGCCAATGTGTAAAGATAATCTTGTGTTAATTTTCAGAGAGATCAAAACATAAAATTAGAACTTTTGATTTTGAAAATTAATTTCTAAACTTCTCTTTTCAGATCAAGACATTTTTCTTACTAGAAGATAACAAAATATTATTTAAACTATGCTTTATCTTGCAGGCCTAGGGTAGAAGAATGTATAGCTTTAAGCTAACAATTTCTCTTGATGTTCTTTACCTGGATTATCTAAATCAATATTTCCTGAATTTGGCTGTGTGTCAGAATCTCCTGAGATGCTATGTAAGAATAAAAATCTCAGGATCCTTGCATGAATCTATGAAGTCAGAAATTTTCAGGGTGGAGCCCAGTTACCCCTTTTCTTCATAAATATTTTCTCAAAATAATCCTAATGTGCAATCTAGTTTGGGAATAAATACTTATAGATAGTTAAGGATTTCTTAATATCAATCCCAATCATCCTGTCCATTCTCCCACATACCCCAAGAAGCAAGTCCACAAAAAATTTAAATCAATGGTCAAATTTGGAGTGTGTTTTTAGGTTGGTTCACCTTAACATATAGTTCACAAAGATTGTACAGAATTCATACTGAAGCAATCCAAATGCATGGTTTCTCATCATCCATGGCAGTTGCAACACAGTACATGTTGAAGCCTGTGAGCCAAGAAGACCAGAGGCAGGCATCAAGGTTATACAATACAGTCTTTTTATTAAACTCAATTTTATTCAAATATAGTCACATGTCATATAATCATCCAAAGTTTACAATCAATAGTTCACAGTATCATCATATAGTTGTGCATTCATCATCACAATCAATTTTAGAACATTTTCATTGCTCCCCTCCAAAAAAATAAAAATAAGAAAGAACACCCAAAACATTCCATATCCCTGTTACTTATTTGTTTGTTTTTATTTTTTTCTTTATTTTCTTACTCATCTACCCATATATTAAATAAAGGGAGTGTCAGTCACAGGGTTTTCACAATCACATGGTTACACCATAAAAACTATATAGTTACACAATCATCTTCAAGAATCAAGGCTACTGAAAAGAAAAAAAAGAACCAAGGCTACTGGATTACAGGTCAATAGTTTCAGGTGTTTCCTTCTAGCTAGTCTAAAACACAAGAAACAAAAAAGAACATCTATATAATGCATAAGAATAATTTCCAGAATGACCTCTTGACTCTATTTGAAATCTCTTAGCCACTGAAACTTTATTATGTTTCATTTCTTTTACCCCTTTTGGTCAGAAAGGCTTTCTCAGTCCCATGATGCCAGGACCAGGCTCATCCCTGGGAGTCATGTCCCACATTGTCAAGGAGATTCCCCACCCCCACCCAGGAGTCATGTCCCACATAGGTGGGAGGGGGGTAGAGAGTTTATTTGCAGAGTTGGTTTAGACAGAGAGAAATCACATCTGAGCAACAAAAGAGATTCATGGGGTGACCCTTAGGCATAATTATAAATAGTCTTAGCTTCTTTGCAGGTACAAGTTTCATAAGGGCAAGTCCCAAGAGTGAGGGCTTGGTTTATTAAATTAGTAGTCCTTAATACATGTGAGAATATCAGGAATTTCTCAGGTAGGGAATTTTATCCAATACAGTCTTGCATATATCATTTCGGCACTGAGTTTGCAGTTAAAAGGCATGAGATTCTAAGGCTGATGACTCTTTTTTTTAATTAAAATCTTATCGGAGTTCTCAGAATTACCCAAAATACTATTATGTTAAAAGTCTCTGTACAATATCAGCTCACTAGATGCACATACTCTCCATTCCTTATCCACATCCAAGGCTTCCACTATCTGTTCCTAATAAGCATTGCTTTGCCTTTCACCTGTAACCAGTGAAAAGCTAATGGATCCCCAAGTCAATTGTTTATATTCAGCAAAGCAACAACGTATGGAAATTATGGTGGGGGTATCAGGAACTTACATGATGATTTTGGCACACGTCTCCTCTATCAGTAGAACCACCTCACAATTAAACACCACTTGAGACATTAGAATGCCTACCTGCTGCTCTTAAACCAGGTTCCTTGCATTCCTAAAAAGCTGTATGTAGAGCGGATGGGTATATGCACCATTCTGAAGATTCATGGCCAATGTACTAACTTGTCATTATTTACTGTCTCTGGAAGATGGGTCTTGCTCATCATCCTTGCTCTCAGACGTATTTCTCAGAGATTATTTTACTGTGGCTGACATCATCATCATCACCACTACAAACTATGAAAGCCAAGACCCAATCCCATTCCCAGGACAAACTTTTAAATTAACATTTACTTTTTTTTTTTAGCATGGGTAGGTTCCAGGAATTGAATCCGGGTCTCTGGCATGGTAGGCAAGAATTCTGCCACTGAACCACCTTTGCACTGCCCTTAACATTCACTTTTAATTCTACTGTTTGTACTACTGTCTCTGATTGAAGACCACTCTCCTATGGTCATTGACTGTGTCTACATTTGGCCTGTGACCCCTTTAGCTCTGTGCTAAACCTCTTCTCCTTAGCTTGGTTGTTTCCTTATTCCTAACAAGGCATGTGCTCAGAATCTGTGTACATGTATCTTGATCTCTTGCTGGGAGATTTGGCTTAAATGTAAGATTCTCATAAAAAGGAGTGCCTTTGAGTCAGGTATTCTCCTTGTCCCAAGGGATCCAATATTTCATAGGAACAGAATTATTATATTCGCTGTGCTTTTTAGGTATTGCACATTACTGCACAGGAGCTCATCAAATGGAATTTGATCTAAAATAACACAAAAGTAGAAAGGAATTATTCATTCTGTAACCCTCCTTTTTTGAAGTTCACATAGACATTCTATCCTTAATCCTCCTAGTTAATCATACTAATTGTGACTTTATTTCTGCGGCAAATGGTAGGAAGTCAGACAAGCCTAAGAGAAAAGGGAATATTTCAGCTCATATAACTGAACAATTAATGGAGTATTTGACTTCAGATATGACTTTACACAGTGTTCTATAATAAGCAAACAGACTTATTTCTGTCTCCATTTCTTGGCTCTATTTTCATAGTGTTACTCAGACCCATTTTCTGCAGGTCCTACCCCTACCCGGTGTTTGGAAAATCATGGTAGTAGATACAGTATTTCTGAGGATTCACCATGAAGTCTTCATTGCGTCTCATCGGTTCTGATTGGCTCATGCATTTACATTGGACAATCACTATGGCCAGGTGACAACAGTACTCTGGCCAAGGCTTGAGTCCCATGCAAGAACATACACATTCGATGAATGGAATGATAGGCCAGGGATAGAGTGAGGGTAGGGGTAAGTTAGTGTTGGAGGATAAATGGAAAGTGGGTAGAAGAAATGTTGACAGTCAATCATAGAGTTCCTTATTTTCTTTTAATTTTAGGGGCATAAAGCTTTGCTCCTCCATTTATCAATGTACTATATTTTCATTTTATTTCAGTCCTTCAACTAAAACTGATATTATCTTTCTTACCCAATGCCAAGTATATTCTCTGGTCCCTAGAAACACTGGAAATGGCCAAAACATAATAATTGGTTTCATCCCAAGTGAAGACATTATAGGAGACAAGGGTAATGTGGGGTCCCTGGGGAAAAAATTAGAGTGATATCTCAGTAATCAGAGTATTTGATCAAAATGTCCTATTTTCAGTCCATAGCAGATAAGAGAGATTTTGCTACACTATTGTACAAAAGCAGTAGGTTGAACATATATATATATAAATGAATTCTGCAGAAAGCTAAACTTTGAAATGAAGGAGAAAAAAAAAGGCCAGAAAGAAAAATAGTTTACAGGTTTAGACAAATTCTGTGCAATATCAATATGGGAGGAGCTTGGGTTTGTGCTTTAGAATACACTTAAAGTCACTGCTGGTGTTATTAATGCATGTGTTGAGATAATCAAGGTTGAATCATTGGTGTATATATTCATGAAATGAGCCATTAACATTCTGTTAGTTTTATATTTAACTCTGTAGGGTCTACCAATTTACAATTAAATTAAAAAATCCACTAGGACTAATGAGCTAATAATTGCAGAGAACTCTGAGCATGGATAAAAGGCACCAAGGGAGGACAAACTACTATTTGTGAAAATCGAAACATCTGAGACTTTAATTACATCCCTTGCTCGAACTGACTTGAAATCAGTTATGGGGACTAGCACTAGCTCGCTAATACTCTACTATGGTATTACTAAACAACATATTGAAAGTCATTTCACTCATCACATTTGAATATACTTCAAAGCAGGCATTGTCTGATAATTCTGTCTCGATAGAAAGGTTCCTCTTTTTTTCACTGAAGTGCTAAGGACCATAATCAATTCTAAGGTTTAAAAGACCTTTGACCTCATGCCTGAGACTGAGTTTCTGCAACTGTAAAGTAGAGGCAATAATAGACACTACGTCTTAGACTGTTGCAAGGAACAAGTGTGATCCTGTATGTAAACCAGAATGTCTAAGCCCAGTGTAAGTATTCAGCAAATAATAATGTAAGAGCAATGCACCACTCTCCACAGTGGGAAGCTAGGATTACCATATTTGTGTATTAAAGGGTATTCTAACCTATCTGGCATCTTTGTCAGCCTATACTTTAATATTTATATAAATACATAAATATTTATATATTAATCAGCCTTTGTCAGCTGATGACTAATACTTTCCGTGGTGGTAACAGAGAGAAGCAGAGCTTTGATACCTCTCAAAGACCACCAAGGGGATTCACTGAGCATTCTCTCACTAGAACGGAAGAAAACAAAATTCAGTCCTTGGCAGTTAACCCACTGTGATATCCACTTCCAAGATAGCCTCCCTTTATCCCTACCTCCTGATAATCACATAGGGTCCCCCAATACTTGCATAGAGCTGACCTGTATACATAATCGGATACTGCAAAAAAATGATGAAAGGGCATAAAAGGCACTGCTTCTTCCACGGAGCACCCACTCTGGTAGAAGCCGGCTGCCTGAGTTGTTATGAAGCATGTAAGCAGCACTAAGGAAGGGTCCATGTGGCAAGGAACAGAGGCCTCCTGTCTGTATCTAGCATTGATTTGCCGACCTGGGAGTGAGTCACTTTGCCAGTGGATCCTCCGTCCCTGGTTAAGCTTCAGATGACTGCAGCCCTGTAGCCCCAAAGCCACTTTGACTACAAACTCCTGAGAATGTGTGAGCCTGAACCACTTGGCTAAACCAATTCTGAATTCCTGACCCACAGAAAGTATGCAAGATAATAAATATTTACTGTATTTTTTTTTTAAAAAGACCTTTGAGATGTCAGAACTTTCATTTCACTTTTTAAATTGGGTGATAAGTATTTGCTAGATGGACAGTATTTTTAGGACAGGGGAAGGAGAAACAAGTAAAATTTATTCAGGTCTCTTGTGGAGATAGTCATGGGTTTAGGTTCAGTGTAAAGGATGGTTTTCAGGGCTGGAATGCTGAGGTTCCCCAATGAAGCATGGAAGGAAATGTCTAAGTTTCCCCAAGTATGGAATTTCCCAATCAAATATTCTGGAAAATATCCAGAGAAGTTATATACATATCTAGTGGTACAGGCCACTAATAGAGTTGAGGAAGGCTAGGGAGTAGAGTCCCTGGCACAGCACTCCATCCCAGCCACAATTCTAGATGGTGGAACAGGAGCATAAATCTCTATAATCCGTCTCACCATCCTTGTTCTTATCTTCATATTTTTATTATTGTCTTAACTGTTAGGCCCATACATCTAAAATTTATTTTGTGCCTGTGTGTGGTGTGAGTCAGTAATCCATAAATTTAGAGTTTTGATTATTTCCCTGAATTGCATATGCCATTACTGAACTGGGACTGTTTGGAAGACTGAAATAATTGAAGTTGTTTGTATTAAATGAGAGTCCAGAAAAGCTAGGAGCCTACCAAAAATTTTATTAAGGGACAAGAGGAGAATTAACCTCACAAAGTGAGTTTGAACAGGCAGTAGGGGAAAAGGGGACAAATTATTTGCTGATATCCCCTTTAAGTTCTACTTGTCTGTGCCTTCACATTTCAAAGATATACATATTCCTTGATTTTAAACTTAGTGTGGATCTGATTTATCCTCTAGTGATTTTGCATTCAGTATAATTAAAAGGAACAAATCAACATGCAACCATTTCCACTAATTGAAAGACCTTTTTATGTGCTGTAATAAAATGCAGAGATAAAAGGCAAGATCTAATCAGGTTGGAGTCGCTGGTGTAGGATGAACAGCCTGGTCTTTAAATTAGGTGTCTCATGGCTTGGTGTTCAACAATTTTTAGTGTACTGCTTGAACTAAGTGCTATTGGGATACAGCAGCACCAACCAGCTGATAATTCACTCCAGTATATATTCTATACATTACGGAGACATATCAACTCTCGACACAGCCTGTTCCTTGAAATCCGTTATAAAACCAACCAAAAATATCATATCATTCTATGGTAAGAAAGCATTTATTGCCAACATCAATTTTGAAATATTTGTTGGGACTTAAGCTTCAACTAATCTGATAGAAAGGATGTATTCCATGTCATACTTAAAACCTTTGATCTTATTTATCATAACATTAGCAAAAAGCTGACTTTGCTGAAGACAGAGGCGAACATATACTTAAACTACATAGGAAAGAACTGAATGAGGTACCATGGTCTTCAGAAGCGTTTGCCATAGAAAATTGCAACGTTTCATTTAGTGATAAGGTGGACTTTCCTCTGACACGGTATGTGTATCTCCATTTCAACCCTAGTGAAACCAGAATTATAATTTGTACTGCTACTTTCCATTGGGCTTAACCGTAATGAATTATTTCTATCCTTGAAGAATAATGTGTGGGAAAAATCCTTTTAAGAATGATACTCTAGTAAAGATAAAGTCACCAGCATCAGGTTTGCATTTTATGTCCTTATGATCTATAACACTGAATAAGAAACTAGTATTATATGTAAACATTTATAAGTTTATACTTTTTAACAACAGACCCCAAAGTTATTTTAACCCTTGTTACATCATTCTACATACATGTATTGGCTCTTTTTCATGTTAATCTTCTCTAGAAACAACCCCTAGCTGTGACTGGCAGTGTCTTTCCTATATGAAAGGAATATAAGGAATTTTGTATTATTCTGAACCTGTTCCACCCCCTGCCATAAGTCATTGATCAAGGAGAGAACAACTGATATAAGCTTCCTTAGTTTCTTTCTCTGGTGTCTAAAACTTGGAATGAAGAAAAACAGAGACTGGGTGTGGCAGACAGCATCTAGCTCCCACTGATCTCAGAGATGGCAACATTCCAGACAGGCTGATAAGGTCCTCAGAGTGTCACTGGTTTTCTTCCTTCCCAAGTTTTCATTTTTCAGCTTTTTGCATTCTTTATGATATCCTTCCATCTTTCTGTTACATTCAATAAACCTGAGAGAATTGATTTCTGTTGTTTACAATCTAAACAGCCTTTTAACTGTCATTGTTTATTTTGATTTCATGTGATACATTAATTTTTATCTTTATTTCCTTAGTAATTTGAAAAATGATTCAACAACATTGACTATTTTCCATTTTATTACCCCAGGCTCACTTAATTCAAGTTTAGCAATAAATTTTTGTCATCACTGCTGTAAATCATTTTTGGAAAAAATCTATCACCATAATTCACAAATTCCTGTGACATCTAATTTTTTTCTTATATTTTGAAACATTCTAGTTTCTTAAAACTTGGAATCCTTCCTAAGCTGTGATTGTTGGAGAAAATCTATGTGACATACCCAGCAGTCACCCCTGGAGCAATGTGGGATGTTATTCAGAATGTGGAAAATATTGTCCAGCATATCTAACAATTGCAGAGGATCGTCAATTCTTTTTTATGTCAAATCCATAAAAGCATAGCTTTAGAGCTATGCAAAGTCATTCAGGAAACAAAAGATTATATATCAGTAATTTTTAAATATTCAAGCAAACACGCAAAACCAAGGAAGGTTAAGTCAACAACTCAGGTCTTGAGATACCTAGTGTTGTATTTTGACTATGTTGCTTCTTCAACTTTCTATCCCAACTTTGGCAAATGACAAAAAAATATTGTTTAAAATAGTTTTCCAATGAGGAACTGTAGTTAAAATGTTTACTTGCCAACATTCAAGTCATTTTTCTCCCTTTTGTAGCTGTCTCTTTTCTCCAAAGCTTGGCTGTTTCCCTTTATGAAAGGTGACTTTCACTATGAATATTGGTTCAAATAAAACAACCTGGAAAGTATTGCTTTCTTTTTCATTCCTCCTCTAAAGAGAAGCAGTTTTGTTTAGGAGACATTATATTCTTTTTTTGACTGGATTATAATGTCAGTGTTAGAGGGTGGAGCTTTGGGCTTGAGGAAAAAAAGAAGTTGGCTTCCAAACTGAATCATGGCAGAATCTAGTTCAGTTCTCTGTGCATATGGAAGTTATATTAAGTGCGAGCTCAGAGGCGAACAGGTGTCTTCTGCATGCACCCCTTCATCCTCATGAGATACATATTGGAAAGGAGACAACTTAAACTTGCCTGGTTACACCCCAAGGGCTCCTCAGAGCACAGGACAGCTGAGCACCCACCCTGGGGCTTGAGAACAAAGTACCAACACATAATAAAATATTCCTTCACATGGTCTGGTTATCAATTCATATATTGCTCTCTTCAATTTTTTTACTGGTACCATTTCTCTGTGGCTTTCCAAAATGTCCATAACTAACATATGTTGTGTTTTGGTGGAATAGGTAAGAATATACATAAACTTTAAGATACAAGATATGAAGAATAAAATTATAAAACTGTAAGATAAATACCCAAAGTCCATCAAAAATATGAAGTTTTACTTCCAGGGGGAAAATTCACATGAATCCCCTTTTCTGTAGCTTCTACCCTTTGTAGGTTAACTTAAAAGAATGTAAAGTTGGTTTTTTTTATAGAAACCTAGAAAGGTTTATTATGTTTTTGTATAACTCTATCCCATAGCAATTAGGCCGGTGGCATCTCTGGTCTGGATCCAAAGCGACTCTTCTGAACCTTGTAATATAGAAACTCCTTTTCCCATTGTCACTTTTCATGATCTTTTTCCAATCCAGTGTCTTTTGGGATCCTTACAATGAAACCACCCATCTAACATTGCTTGCTTGTTTGAACGTTAATCAGAGGAGTCAAGAGAAAAGTAAGCTAGAGCTTCAAGTTTAAACATTAGCTTATTAGAGGTATTTGCCTGGAGAGCTTCCTCTGTATTTTTTCTTCTGTGCTCTGAGCAGCTAGTGATATTCAATTTCACATCTATAGTCTTGCTTGAGTGTCTCCTACATGTGCAGCATCAAAATATCACAAAAAAAATAAGGTTAAAATGAGGGAAATAATAGGCAATAACTTAAAAAAAAAAGGTGAAAGCAAAATCTTCCAAGAAAAATAGAATCATGGGTGTAGGTTACCACTAGATATCTCTTTTTAATAGATAAAGAAATAAAAGATGATAGAAAGTGCTGGAATGTTGCTTTATGTTGAAGTGGCTTTGATTTCTGGACACTGCTACTTGAGCTTTGAGTTGGAAAATCTCCTCAAGGTTGAATCAATCTTTTTTTCTTTTCTTTAAAAAAAAGATTTTTTATTGTAAACCTTAACAAATAAACATACAAACATTCTTGACATACAAACATTCTATACATGGTATACGATTAATGGCTCACAATACCATCATGTAGTTGTGTATTCATCACCATGATCACTTTTTTAACATGTGCATTGCTCCAGCTAATTAAATACAAAAGAAAAAACTCATACATACCATACCCCTTACCCCTCTCTTTCATTGGCCACTGTCTTTCAATCTACTGAATTTACTTTAACCTTTGTTCTCCCTATTATTCGTAAGGTTGAATAAATCTGGACACAGAGAAAAAAAAGCCATTCTATCTTTATCTTTATTTTATTGTATTATTCAAGCTGGGCCATGTTCTGACACAGATAACTGTAAAATTTCAGTGGCTTAGCAAAATAGAAATTTGTTTCTACTTGCGCAAAAGTCAATATGATGAAGGGAAAGGGTGGTTACTCTGCTCCACGGAGTGTCCCTCTGTGGAGTCCCACTGTTCCCCAGGACCTTGCAGTCCATGGCTGGATTCTCTGTCTTTGACTGGCAGATAGAGGAAGAGAGAGAAGCACGCATAGAGGAGTCTAGGAGGGCTTTTGCCAAGAAAGCCTGGACATGCCACACATCATTTCCACCCATAGTCCAACGATCAGACATCGTTAGCTGAAAAGGAGACTCAGAAATGTAGTCCAATTACCAGCACAGAAGGGAAGAACATGTGGTTTGTTGAACACATATTCCCTCCACTCTTACTGTGCCTCAGGTGCTCACATTCATCTCCAGGGTTAGGGAAAGACTCAATTCAAAATTGTCAGACTCCCTTATAGAGATTTTTGACATTTGGATTGATGTATTTATACCAGGATTTTTTTTCTCTCTGTCTCTCCAGCCAAGCCTGAGGAACTAGTTAATTGCTAAATCTTGATACCAGCATGGGTTTGAAGGAACCCAGTTCCCAGAGTGTGAGTTCCAGCAGAGTTCTTTTCTGGGGTTCATCCAAAAAGACAAAAACCAAACAGACATCATTAGTATACAGAAGCTGCACCGTCTCCTTGAACTGGGGTGAAGAAAAATAAAGGACTATTGTTATCAGGATTGCTGCAGACAGAGGTAAGAAAGCTGACAACAGAAAGCTATTAGTTTCCTTTTATAAGAAAAATATCCGAAACTCAAGGGGTAATGAGACAGCTTATATAAAGTTTTGATTTTAGCAGTTGAAACATGAACTGTGGGAAATAGTAAAAGAAAAGAAGGAAGACATTCAAACTCAGCATACATTAGTTTTCACACTGTCAAGGAGAAATGGATCAAATTAAGAACACTTTGAAGTGTTAAAATTCAACTTGACTTTTCAAAAGGGCATTTGAAAGACATCAGAATAAAAAAGAAATGGGTTTCTGGAATCAGAATAGACAGATTCTACTACTATAAATAATGAAGTGAAGGTCTAATAAGGGAGTATTTCTGCTGTAGTTGTTATAGAGAAGGTTCCTGAAGCTCAGGGGAATACAAGAAAATCCAATGTTGGAATAAAGACATCTGCAGATGCTCACAATGGACCCAAAGGTACAGAACGCAGAGGGGATAGCACTCCAGTTCATAAATCCATTCTCTGGTAGGAACAAATGTGGGCCCGGGAAGCAATTTTCCATGGAAAGGAGAATTCAAGGTGCAGCTATTGCAACAGCAGCATAAATGGTATCAAATGGCTTAGGAATACAATGGTTCTTCTGGGGATTGAAAACTTCAGCGGGGGAAGTATGAATTTGGGGGTGTACAGAACACAAGCAAAGAACCACACTAGCTCTTGTGGAAAGTCTGAAATTCTCAGCTTGAGAGATTGGAAATTCTAATTGTAGCTCTAGAGACCACATTTAATAAAAAATTGGGATTCCAAGAACTCTGATCCAAAAGAGACATATGAATTATTATCAAGGAGTAAATATGACAGAAAGGAAAGAAACTAGTATCAATAAAGAGGAAACTTTGAATCTGTTTTATGTGTTTTTAAGACGATGAATATTTCAGTAAACCTCTCCTTATGTGTGCAGGGCAGTGCGTTTTGTTGCTATTATTTTTGTCTCTTTTGTTTTATTGTTTCCCTGAGAATATTAGAAGCAGAGTGACACAGCGAACCGCTGAGTGTGAGAGTTCTTTCAACTGAAAGTTAAGTTCGTAGGCATTGGACTCAGGGAATTGATGGTCAACATGTAAAAGCTAAAATAAGATGGCTTTCTCCCTTAAATCCATTTATTTTTCCTTCATTTCCTTTTCCCCACTTATTACAGAGCCTGTGGTGTCACCTATTAGAATGTGAATCAGCCTTGTAGCATCTCTTATGTTTTAGGGACATAAAGCAATATGCTTAGATTTTTTTTTTTGAGGGGATGTGCATGGTCCAGGAATCGAACCTGAGTCTCCCTGAGCATTCTACCACTGAACCACCCATGCACCCGAATATGCTTAGATTTTAAGAGCTGCCTCCATTAAATGGGTATTATGTGGATAAACTGTGAGTCTGGTGTTATGGTATTGCTGTGTGTCTTGTGGTCCCTCTAGAAATTTAGAAGACTCTGGGAGAGTTTTCTGGCTAGAAGAGCTCAGCATGGAGGTGTTGAAAAGCTCTACTACTTCCAATGGAAAGGAGCCCAGGACACAGCTGCTGGAAAAGAAACTGCTATTTATCTACCTAACCACGTAGTTGAGTCTTCCTCTCACTGAGACTCAGTAAAATAGGGAGAAAATGCAGATTTAGACATAATCTAGGATTTTAATTTCTCTGTGAAAAAGGAGACAAGATTTCATTTCAGCTGTTAACTTTCCCCGTGGTAAACAAGTTTGGTGGCAAAATTGGGACACTTTAAATTGCTAGTCTTGTGCTATTTGGGCTATGCTATTGGCTGATGTATCACATATAAGCTTTTCTGATGAGTAGGCAGGAGTTTGGCCCTGAAGCTCATTTGAGAAGGTGAATGAGAAAGGTGGAGGATTTATCCAAATATACAGCATACCCTTGGGGTCACTCAGTTAATTCCGGTACTGACCCATTTTAGAGGCTTTTGGAGACAATATCAAAGGGTTTTTTTGAAGGCCTAAGGGGATGATCTGCCAGCTTAACTGGTCCTTGCTAATCTTTAAACTCTGTGGAATCAAAATGAAAGAATTTTAATTACATTGATATACTTCAGTTATAGAAATGTGGGTTAAATAATATTTATGGGCATATATATTTGGAGAATTCAAATGAGCAGTTGAAAATTTCCTTCTCAGCAAGACTAGCAAGTAGAGAGGAGAATATATATACATTTTGTAACTATGGGAATGATGTAAATAAAGATGCTAGCCATATAGAAAACAGGTTTTTTAGATTGTGCACGTTCTGTTTTTTGTCAAAGTTAAGAGACTTTCTTCATATTTATCAACAATTAGTGGAAAAATAAGACTTTCTGGACAGGATAAATGTCTGATTCCAAGTCTTCAATGCAACAGTTAAACTTTTTTGTCAAGCATGTTTGTGATAGGAAATTATATTTGTTCACTCATATTATGTATTTGTATTAAAATTGTATTTTCTCACTCACATTGTAATCATTTTGATAACCCAGTTTTATTTAATTCACTATGATTTATTCTGTGTTGAAATCTCTCTCTAGACTGAGTCGAATTTTGTCCCTTACAGTTTGAAAAAATCTGACTGATATGACTTAGCACAATATGACATCTAGTTTATGAAATTGTTCCTTGAGAGCTGAACCCATGTCTTTTTCACCTTCATCACTGCATATCTCCATTGCCTAGCACGTTAGGTACCCAGTAAATATTCCATGGGTGACTTTCAAACCACACTTAAGATTTTGTTAAAAATGAAAGGTCCATTTAAATATGTAAGGAGACTTCTTCTAATAGCCCACTAATATTTTTCTTCTCCTAAGTGGTTCAGCAATGTCTCCAGTTGATCACAGATCTGGCTGTTAAGATCATCAGATTAATAAAAGAAAGAACCAAATGTACGAGAAAAGTTGGCCTCTGTAGGCTGCTTAGGGTCCTCTCCATCCACCATTGTCACTGGTCCCCTAAGAATGGGTGAGGAAGCTCTTGCCCCACCCAAAGTTCTAGAACTGGCCTTACTTGGTTCTGTATGGCCAGAACTTAGTTCAGTACTTGGTACATAGAGGGTGTTCAATAAATGTTTGCTGAAAGAACAAATGGAAATCAACAAACCGTAGTCATTAGCATATAAATTTTTACCAAGACTGTTTCAGTGGAAGAAAACCATCAGAATATACAAAACTATGTGGAGAATAGCAACTCCAAGGCTCAATTTAACTTCTCTAATATTTAACATTGACTATTGTTTTGAAGGTAAGATTTTAGGAGCTGTCATATCAAATTTACAAATTTGTTCAGGTCTCACTCACTAGGTGTGACAAAACTCAGGATTTAAGACCCTGTCTAATTGACCAAGTATGCTTTCAATTTCAATACCTGTTACCCACACTTATTGGATTAGCGTTTAATGTTTATTTTGAGATATTGCTGCTATTCCTGGGCCTTGTGACTCAGTTAGGAATGGTTTTCAGTTCCTACCAGCTTAACCAAAGTTAGAAGCATGGATCTCATCAGAGGAAGGACATTTCAGGTCAAACCTTTCATAACTGAAATTAGCCTGCATAGGTTTTCAATCCTATGTGGCTTGCATAGCCAAGTAAAGGTCATAGCCTCTGACCTTCCACCATGACATGCACTCTGAGGACAACTTATTGATTTCATCAGTCTTTCTATATTCAAAATAAGTAGAATTCCTCTCTCCTGATTTATTTCCCATTCCTTACTAAAGTTTACTATGCAAGTCAGCTTTGTAATCATGAACAATATAATCCTAGAATCTTCTCAGCTTTAGAGATCTTTGCCTTGTTTTTCAGCTGCAGTTCTTGAACTTTAGTGTGCCTACATACCATCTGGAAATCTTAAAATACGGATTCAGACTCAGTAAGTCTTGTGACGGGACCTGATATTTTTTCTGGTTTCTAGCAAGTTCCTGGTGACGTTGATGCTGCATCCACCATCCACACTTTCAGGACGGTGAAAGACTGTAGGTAATTTCAGTGTATTTCAACCTTTTGAGCTTGTTCCTCTGTAATCATTCTGTATCCTCTGATTACAGCCATTCAGCTCTCCCCTGGATTCATAAGTAATGGTATTCCTCATGCAGAGACCTTGGGTCATCCAGCCAACTACAGCCTGGATTCTGTTTGTCCCAGCTCCATATTCAGCACCTAGAGCTCCTGCTTCTATCAGTCTGATAAGGACTGCACATGCATGCAGAGCTCCCACAACAGGAAGCAGACATCCAACAACAGTGAGTGCTGAGACAAATCCATTAGTCTGAGTCCCAGATTCTTCATGTGCTTTCTTTGTAGCAAAGCGTGCTTAATTTTTGCAAACATGCCTTGAATCCTTGAAAAAATATGCATTGTTTTCTCAAACATTGATTATGTTATTTAAATTCTTTATGTATCTTGCACTTTAATTGTATTTCAAACAAAATATGTATTGTGATTTCAAACTTATTTAAATGATTCAAATTTTGAATGTGTCTATCACTTTAATTTATTTCCTTTTCAATGTTCTAACATTTTGTTTATACATTTTTATATTATGCTATTGGCAACTTAAGAAAATGAACCACATAGTATTGTGGGTTCATCTTTTCTTAATGGGTATTGTAATTATCCTATTATAGTCTGATAGACTGGGTTAAGGTGGGATCTCCCTAAAAGGGGAAGACATTACCAGAGTCAGCTATCATGGGAATAGGTAGTTTCAAAGATGAAGGAATAAGAAGATCATATGGAATGATGAATGATTAAGACAGAAATTAGTCAAGAGGCTTAACTCTAATTGGATATCTTTTCTGTTCTATTAGATCCAGATTTCTACCATAAATAAGCCGTTTTTTTCTATGCAAACCTACTTACATATTATTTCCCATACACTGTTCTTTTAATTATTACTAGAGTTCTACCTTTACTAAGTCCTGGTTTAAAAATTTAGCTTCGTTTCAGTTGCATACTGAGGAGTTAGTTACTAAACAAAGTCTAAAGCAATAGAGGATTGGTGCTGGGATGAGGGAAATACAGATTTGGGAGACCTCAAAGTCAGAGGCTCTAGCAGGGGTCCCATACTGCAGAAGCAGGTACAAAAACAAGACACCTGACAGCAGAGCATCTTGTCTAGGGACCTGGTGGGAGGTGGGCACATGTAAGTAAGCAAGTGAAGACTCATAGGGCATCCATCACTCTTAACTCTAATGTCAGGATGGTTTGCATGCTTCCAAGAATTTATTTCCCCCCAACCCCACCATATACACACAGAAAAAGGCAAAGGGAAAAAGACAGAATTGATTCAATTTATGATCGAAATTGACTATCTCGTTGAGGCTGACTTAACTTGAGAGAGACTGTTTCAAATGGGAAGATATACAGACAACTACAGTGGGAGGTTTAATTGTTTTCTTCCGTGGCCATGCAAGAACAAAAAGGCTCAAGAGCTAAGTCAGGGCAGTTACAGAATTATTTTTTGTTTGTTTTTATATTTGAGGTAGAGTATGTAAATATGAATACTTATGCATCTACTTTAATCACAATTATTATTGAAACACTTCACTATATGATGTTGAATCAACAAATTCTGTGTTGCAAAATGTGAGTGATTTCAGTACTCAACTTACTTAAACTCTGAGCAATATTTGCGTGTTTAATGACTTCTTACTTCTTAGAGAAACACTCTCCTTTCTGTGCTTCCGTAAAACTTCCTTCTTCTGGTTGTTCATTTTCAGTTTTCTTATAGCCGAATCACCTTCAGAGCTCAAATCTAGAGCTCCACTCTCTTTCAAGATCAACGGTTCTCAACTCAAGGTGAATATTAAAATCACCTGGGAGCTTTAACAAACACCGATGCTTGGGTCTAACCAACAGAGATTCAGATTTAGTTGCTTTGGGGAAGTTGTTGATTGAATCATGTAATCTAACAAACAGATTCTCAACCTTAATTGACATACCTGTGAATGTGAAACTATTTATAAATAGGATCTTTTGAAGATGCTATTTTTAAGGTGTGGCCTACTGAATCAGGATGGGTCTTGACCCATATTTCTGGAGATTTATAAAGAGAAGAAACCAGAAGTAATAAATCAGGGAGGGCTACAGGCAGAAGCCAGAAGTCAGCAGAAAACGGAAACATAAATGCAAGGAGAAAGAGATAGCCATGTGACAGGATACAGAGATGCAAGCCAAAGAACCCCAAGGATTGCAGCAAGCCAGCCTCAGAAAGGTAAAACGCATTGCCTGACCATTGCCTTAATTTTGGGCTTCCAGCCTCTGAAAACAGTAGCTAATAGATGCTTGTTGTTTAAGACAATCTATATTGTATCATTTATCACAGCAGCTTGATGAACTAAGATAGTAGTCCTGGTCAACCAAATTGTAACAAATTTCATCAGCTGATTATAATATGACACATATAATGAGAACCACTTTCTTAGATTATTTTCTCCCTATTGACAATATAATGCTTGTATTTTTGTTCCAGTACACTTTACTGAGATCAAGATTCATGAATTTATTTGCCAGAATTCTGGTACAGTAATGGCAGAATAGCTTGTATTGAACTAACTCTCCTGCTATTAACAATTATTAGCTCTAGATAAACATATATTTTTGTCTTATATATATATATCTTTATCATTTCAATCTGTCTCTTATTAGAAGCTGGCAGAAATTGGAGGTGATATGATACTTTAAGGAATGGAAGCACACTAGTGAGATCTAGATGGTGAATAGTTAATAAAATATTAACTATATACATGTTAATGTGTTGTTTATATTAAATATATATCATATGTTACAATTATAATTATGTTACAGACTTATAGATTATATTGTAATAATGTGTACATATTACATAATCTGTGCTAATGTGGCAATTAATACAAAACTAGCTAGGCTTTATATTAATGTTTGCTCCTTGCCCAAGAGATAGAACTTAAGAACTTAAGAAGCAGTCAATGTTCAAGACTGCTAGGAATTGGAGGGAGCATTAATTGCAAGAAAGGATGAAGCCACAGAGGGACTGTGTATAGAATCCCTTCAAATTTTGGCTGACTCTTGAACTGCCTATATGTAAAGTGAGATTCAAGAAACCCAACAGAAAACAACAGAAGTCTAAAAGAACTAGACAGGAATTTCAGTAGCTACCTAATGCTGGGGAGACACAATTTGGAGTCACACCTAATTAAAGAGATTCAAATCTAGGGCTTGTCATTGAGACCCCAGAAAGGCCACACGTTATAGTATTGAGGATCATTTCCAGGACTAAAGTTTACACCATGGGACTAAGAGAAAAGTGAATTATAGTTACCCTAACTGAACCAAAAGCAAAACCTCCTTAGGATCAAGTTGACCATCAACAATTTAATTGCTTCTATAAACAATTTAAATTTTCAGAGGAAAATTATAGCATCCAGTCTACAAATACCATCGATAGTGTCCAATATACAATCAAAATTACTGGACATAAGAGGCAGAGAAGCTTGAATCGTAGTCAGAAGAAAGTCAACACTGACATACTAGATATCAGGTCAGCAAATAAGAGATTTAAAGTGACTTTTATGAAAATTTTTAAGAATTAATAGGAAAAGATGACTATAGTGGGTAAAAACATAGGAAATTTCAGAGAATACATGGAATTGAAAAAAGAACCAAATGAATATCCTAGAACTGAAAAATAAAATTGAAAAAGCTTATCCCTAGAGTGGACACTTAAGAAGAAAAGTATCAGTGAAATTGAAGACAGATAAATAGCATTTTCCAAATGATATATAGAGATTAAAATATATATGAAAAAATAAAACAGGGCCTCAATGACTTATGGAATAATATCAAGCAATCTAACATATAGACAATAGGAATCCCAGAAAGAGAGGAGAGACATGATGACTAACATCTTAATATAATGCAAAACAAAACAATAGATCCAAGAAATTCAGCAAACTCCAAGCTGCACATATACAAAAACAAACTAATTACTTCAATTTGGTTTACTCATACATTTTAAGATTAGCGAGTCCAAAAATGATCTCTTGATATTTCTTTGATACTTCCCCACCTTTCAAACCTGCCCTCCCATTCTTCAATTATTTTATCAGTTTAGTTAATAGTACCACCCTCCGCCCTGTTGCTCAAACTAACATTCTGAAGTCATTTGCATTAGTTTCCTATGGCTGCTGTAACAAAAGATTGCAAACTTGGTGGCTTAAAACAAAACAAATTTATTTTCTTACAGTTCTGGAGATGAGAAATCCAAAATAGGTTTCAATGGACTGAAATCAAGGTGTAAGCAGGGCTGCAATCCGACTGGGGCTCTTGGGGAGAATTTGTTTCCTTGCATTTTCCAGCTCTCAGTGGCTGTCTGTTCCTTAGCTTCCAGTCCCTTCCTCCATCTTCAAAGCCAGTGACATTGTATCTTCTTTCTGTGACTCTGCTTCCTTCTTCTTCCATCACACGGCCTTCTTTTCTGTCTCAAATCCCCTCTTGCCTCTCTGTTATCCGGATATTTGTGATTCAATTCATGGCCAATCCAGATAATTGAGGACAACTCTCCATCTCAAGATCCTAAACTTAATTACATCTGCAAAGTCTCTCTTGGCCATATAGGGGAATATTCACAAGTTCCAGGGAATTGGTCCTGTATAACTTGGGGGGGGGTGTTATTTAGCCTATCATGTCATCTTTTGTTGTTTTTTTCTCCCACTCCATCTTTTACTTTTTTTTATAAACAATTCTTTCTTGGTTTTACTTGAAAAATACACCTTGACTCCATCCTCTTCATTTCCCCTGCTGTGGCTCTGATCCAAGTTACCACTGATTCCTGTCTGCTCTACTGCAATAGCATCCTGGCTGCTTTTCTTGCTGCCTTTATTGTGGTTGGCTAGTCTAACAGCAGCCAGAGTTGAAAATGTACATCAAAGCATGTTAATTGCTGTTTAAAACTTTTAATGACCTCTCATTGTTCTTAGAATAAAAACTCAATTTCTTATACTGGCCTAGAAATACCAGAATGATGTGGTTGCTTCTTCATCATGTCTTCACTCTACTTCAAATGCAACAATCTCCTTTAATCAACAGAATCTCCTTCCAACCTCAGGACTTTGGTAAATAAGGCCATCTCCTTCTTATATGTTGTGGTAGTTAGATTCAGGTGTCAACTTGGCCAGGTGAAGGTGCCTAGTTCTGTTGCTGTGGACATGAACCAGTGGCATGTGAACCTCAGCTGTTCCTGATTACATCTGTAGTTGACTAAGAAGCGTGCCTGCTGCAATGAATGATGTTTGATTTAATTGGCTGATACTTAAATGAGAGAGCTCAACATAGCACAGCCCAAGCAGCTCAGCATACCTCATCTCACCATTCACAACTCAGCCCAGGCCTTTGGAGATGCAGAAAGGAATCACCCTGGGGAAAGTTGTTGGAACCCAGAGGCCTGGAGAGAAGGCCAGCAAAGATCGCCCTGTACCTTCCCACGTAAGAAAGAACTTCAGTTGAAAGTTAGCTGCCTTTCCTCTGAAGAACTATATGTTAACTAAATAAATCCCCTTTTATTGAAAGCCAATCCGTCTCTGGTGTGTTGCATTCCAGCAGCTAACAAACTAGAACATATGTTATATCTTTACTTAGAGAAAGCGCATGTAAAATTCTATTTAAGGAGCCCCATTTTATCCTATTTATTACCTTCAAAGCATTTAACACATTTTGTCATCACAAATTTTAATTAATTTGTTCCTTCTACCAATTAGGTTTAATCAGGAAAAAAATTCTCTTAATATTAAAAAAAACATAAAATTTGGAATTGGTTTCAGTAGTGTTAGAAGTCTGAAGCAAGATATCGACAAGGCCATGCTCCTTCTGTAGTCTGTAAGTTTCTTTGGCTTGTACCATAACTCAATTGCTGCCTCCATCACATGGCTGCCTTCTCTTTCTGGCTACCTGAAGGTATCCATATTTCCTCTCTTTATAAGAATACCAGTCGTACCGGATTTGGGCCCACCTTAATCCAATCTGGCCTCATCTTAACTGATAACAGCTTCAAAGATCCTATTTCTAAATAGGATAACATTCACAAGATTGGGGGTCAGAATTTGACCGTATCTTTTTGCAAGGACATATTTCAATCCATGACAAATGAGAAAATGGTTTTAATGGGATATCTGTCTATATTCCAGACTGGTTTAGGGTTAGTTAAATGGATATCTTTCTACCTTGGGAAAATTTTTTGTCCTTTTTTTAAGGAAAAGTTTCTCTGGATCTAAATGAAATTGTAGTAATTCAGAATTACTGACTAAAATCATTCCAGGAAGTATACAGTTATAACAACCTACCTTCCCCTTGTAGACGAACAAGAGTAATAGTTTCCTGGGCTGCTGGATACAGATACCACAAAATGGATTGGCTTAAACCGTGAGGATTAATTAGCTTACAGTTTGAGACTGAACAAATGTTCAAATCATGACACATCAAGTCTAAGTTTTCTTCTTGAAGACTGGCTGCCAGCGACTCTGGGCTCCTCTGTCACATGCAAGGTTCAGGGCAGCATCTGCTGGTCTCTCCCTTATCCTCTGGGTTTTGCTGATTTTTGCTTTTTGCTTCCATGTCTCTCTCTATATATATATTAATTCTGTTTATAAAGGACTCCAGTAAGAGTATTACAATCCGTCCTGAATGAGGTGAGTCACATCTTAACTGAAATAGCTGCACCAAATGATCCTACTTCCGATGGATTCACAAACCATATAGATTTGTGAATCTGGTCAATTTGGAATAAATTGACTTTAAGAATATGATTTTCCAGGGTAAATATAGCTCCAAACCACCATACTAACCCAAGGGTCCTGCATAGCCAGTAGAATGGTGCATTTATGGGGGTCATATCTAGCAAATTGATAGTGGGCTGTTTAAATGCTGTCTGGCAATAACAGTTGGTAAATATTGATTGTTCAAAAGCTGTTAATCCCCAACAATAAATATATTTCAAAAAGCTCCCTTTCAGAGCATCAGATGTTCCTTTTTCCACTAACTATGAATCTATCTATAACAATTGACCTTGATATCCTAAACACCCTTTTTAGAGTTGCATTTCCTGGGAAGAACTTTTTTTAAAAAATGAGGATGTTTAAGCAGCATGAGCAGGCTGGGGTGAATTTGTCTTGTTTTCCAATAGCAAAAATTACAAAAGGGAAAATAAGTTTGCAATGCTGTAGAAAGAGATCAAAATGTATCCCTGCCCAGCACTAGAAGCCATGCTCTTTAGAGAGGGAGCTCCATGTATGATCTCTGCTGGCATATTTGTCTGTAGATCATGATGCTAAATAATTAGCATTACCATAGCAATGAGCTAAAACTATGCTGCACGAGCAGACCTACCTCCTGTGCAAAGGAAGTAGCTAGCACATGGAGAGCACAAGGACTTACAAGGTCAATGTTTATGTAGTTCCTACTACATGGCAGGGTTTTAAAAAAATATTCATTTATTTAATTGAAAGAATGTGGGTTTAAGAATCAGAAGACCTTTGTCTGGATTCTGATTCTGGCTTTTTAAAAGTATGTGATTCTGGGAAATATGTTTCATGCTTTAACTTCAGTTTTCTCGGTGTAAAATAATCTCAGGTAGAAATTGTGAAGGTGACTTAAGAAAACATATGAAATGTTGATTGTACAGTAGCTATATAAATATTCCTGTTGTCAAGTATAAGTTGCTACTTGAATATTTCGGTTTTAATGATTATTAGTAAAGGAAGCATTTGGATGCCAAAATCAGATGGCAGTTTTTAGAAATCATGATGGAATTTTGAATGCTTGTGTTCATTGTGGCCCAAAACACAGGACTGCTGAATCCTGTTCTGTAAATCAGAATTCATGCTTGCAGGTTATACAGGGAGATGGACACAGGGCACAACGTCAGTGGGAAACCAACAATACTTTATTATTTATTCCCTGTGTACCAAAAGCTCCTTATGCAAAACTTGGGTGAAGCTGAGTTGGAGTCTCAGCTTAAGATGATGACTGAAGTGAAGCCTCTTTGCCTGCATCTAATCTCATTTCAAACCTGGGAGTATTTACCACCTTCTGGTGCATGGGACCCAACACACCAGGATGCTCAGTTGGTTTTCTGGAGAAAATGAGAGAAGCAGGGCTTCTCCCAAGAGCAAAGTTCATGATCCCACTCAGCATTATAAAATGGAAAAAGTGAAAGAAACAGAGTAGCATAGATTCCTGATATATGGAATCTATCCAGAATTTCACCAATAAGGTTAGAAATTTGTTCTCCACAGGAAGGTAAGGGAGCTGGGATGCAAGTGGAGAAGAAGAAACTAAAACCTGCTCCCCTGCCTGTCAGTCTGCAGCTCTAGATGGTCCTTCCCAGGAGCGGGCCTGTCTGTTGCTGGCCAGTCCTTGACACCGAATGGGTGCTTTGCATAAATTCGTAGTTTGTGATTCCACTTTGATGCACCTAACAAAGAAACAAGGCTAGCCAATTATTATTTTATTGCCTTTGAGCTCCAAATCTTCACTTCACTGCCTGATCTGTGAACATGGAGCTGGGCTCTTTGCTACTTCTTCTTTGCTATGCAGCGCAATGCTAACCTCACGTGGAAAGACAATGCATGTAGGCGGCAGGGGACCTTCTTTCTGGTTTTGGTGTGCTCCACCGGGTTGCGGCTTCCTCAGTGCCTGGTCCCTGCAGTGCAAGCAGCTTCTGCCATGCCTGTCTCCTGCAGTGTGTGCGGCTTCCCCAGCCTGTGACTCCTGCAGTATGGTGGTCTCTCCAGATCCAGGATTCTGTAGCCAGATGGCTTCCCTAGTATCCAGTGACCAGAAGCTTCTTCCAGCATCCTCTCTAGTGGTTTTGCAATAGAATATCTCTGGCAAATTATCTCCCTGTGAATATTTCCCCCTGCACTATAAAGAGCAGATTTCTGCCAGCTTCTGCTGGCGCAGCACCACAGGAAATTCTCTGTCTCCAGTGAGCCACAGTGAGCTACATCCTTCCCAGGGAGCTCTGGATCTCAGCCATGGGGGTAAGGTGTGGGGTCCTTCCTGTCTCTGGTCAGTCCTTGACACCCACTGGGTGCTCTGCATAAATTCATAGTTTGTGATTCCATTTTGATGCACCCAACAAGGAAACCCAAGCTCTTCCTTGGGTGCTCTG
Source organism: Myrmecophaga tridactyla (assembly GCA_004026745.1). Lineage (NCBI taxonomy): Eukaryota > Metazoa > Chordata > Mammalia > Pilosa > Myrmecophagidae > Myrmecophaga > Myrmecophaga tridactyla. The sequence continues at coordinate 55,924 of PVIY010002620.1, forward strand.
TCCCATCCTTAGGGATAGTGGTTGCTATTCCTGTACACTTCAGAGTTCTCTTTACTTCTTATTAATGATGCCCTTGTTACTCCAATCCCCTGTGATGGTAAGTAGTTCTTTTTTATCAAGTGTCCTGTGTTCCAATTACTGTGCAATGTCTTGATTGCACCTGACTGATATAGCCTGTTTTACTCTGGGCACTACTCTAGGGTGAGGAGGGAACTAATATTTACCAACCATCTCCTCTGCCTGGGCCGTGTGCTGTGTTTCATTCTTTTTATTATCTCATTTAATCTCCACAGCAGCTCTTCCTTGCAGAATACTCTTCCCAGTCTCATTTCACAGATAAGGACCTTCAGGGTCAGAAAAGTAAGTGACTTGTCAAAGTCCCTCAGCTCTTGAGTCACAGAGTTTGGAATTAAACTCAAACTCATATTTGTCAGGAGTAAAGCCCATGCTACAAGCAGGCACATATTTTCCAAAATTCAATGGAGATATTATTTAGGTTCACTTCTCTGGTTAGCACTAAATAATATCTTGGATTCTTATATTATTTATTGAATAATGCTCTTTCTAGTTTTCACCTAAGTAGCAATTCCATTCTTTTGTGATGAAATGAAACTGGTCTTTGTGAGACTTGAAATATTTATTTTTTTTAGCCACCATCTTTTATCTTCCTCTGTTGGTGTGTCTTGAAGTACACATTAGAAACAGCTGTGGATTGAGCTATCACTAGGTAACTCTCAGAGCTACTGCTGCTATGTTTCTTTTCTTGACTGGGTCTTCTTTTATCTCCAATTGATTTTTCAAAGTTTTTTAGGTTCTGCTTGATTCCCTGTTTTCCTGCACTCTCATCTGCCTTTCTAATATCACAAACATTATTTTATATGCTTTGGCTCAGTGGGGTGGTTTCTCAGATGAAATAACTTATTTACTTTCTCTCATTCTAAAATCATCAGAGGATCCTAGTAGCATGAAAGGTAATTGTGCAATGTATTTGGAGGATCATACATTACTCATTGGAAAGAAAATGATGGATATGTTTTCCTAGTCACTGAATATATTATGCCTCTTCTTAAAACTCAGTTCAATTTCTTTTCTCCTGTAAAACTTCCCCAGGACAGTCCAGACATAAATACATAGTATGGATGGAAAGTACAGACATTTGTATATATATATAGAAGGCTGTATGTGTGCACACAACAAACATAGTTGGATGAGCCTTAATTTATAATTACCTTGCCTATCTATTCTCACCAATTCATATGGGGCCTGTATGGAACACACAGTCAATAAAGTCTTGCTAAATGAATATCAAACTTTACTCTCCTTTTAGCTGAATGAAAATTATATGCATAATATCACAGAATATTGGGATTGAAGGAGATCTCAGATATCATTTTTCCCATTCCATGGATCAGCAAGTGAAGCAAGGGGAGAGAGTGCCTTGTAGCAAGTCATAGAACCAATTAGCAACTGCTTTCTTTCCAAGCTCTGCCTGTTTCTTCTGATTGACTAAAGCTGGAAATGACTGATTGATGTCCTAAAATGGGAACCAAATAGTTCACTTTTCCTTTCTTGCATGTTACATTTTTCCTTGCCTACCAATATTTATCAAGGTTATAAAAATAACCTAAAAGTAATTAGCTACAGGGCCCACAGCTGGGGCGTTTTGAATCTAAACATTATTCATTATGCTGTTCAGATAATTTACAACCTTATCGAATTTTGGCCTTTCTCGTATGTCAAATGCCAAGACAGGTTCTTAAACTCCCCCCACTCTAATAATAATTTTTGTCAGTTTTCCTTAAGATTCTAACAGTTTTTGTTTTACATATTGTAATTGCTCTTTTGCTATTGTAATGATACTTTTAATACTATATGTGGCAGGTTTTTTAAAAAATAAGCTTATTCTTCCACATGGATAAATTTTCTATATAATGCATGCAACTTTAGAAGTATTTTATGTAAATGTCTATATTCTCTTCCTTTTCTATATCTCTAAATCCTATAAGTGCTTTTAGCCTTTGTTCAAAACACCCCCAACCCTGAAATTAACACCATCCCATATCTTTGCCAATTTTAAGTCGTGAAGACCTTTTTTGTCTTCTTCAAGAAGCAAAGGGTTTCCAGAGTAGAGTATATTTATAAAGTTGCTTGCTTCAGGCTAACTACAAATTTGCTCACTAATGATACGATGGATAAAGAATTACATTTTCTGAATATAGGAATAAAATGCAAGCTAATGGATTAATTAATGCATACTCATAAAATAATTATTTAGTTTTTTCCTGATTTATCATAAAATAAAATAATGCATGAAATACTTTGAGTTTCTTGGAGGAAGAGCATTACTCAACTCAAGAACTATACTGTAATATCAATGAAAATAAAAATAACAGTTTGTCATAAACTCTGGGTAAGGACAAATAGTCCCTGGCTATCTTTTCTTAATTGACAAAATTCATTTGTCCATCGTTTAGCTCAGAATCACAGAATGCTTCCCAGATCCCAGTTAAATTTGTTAAAAACTCTTTTTAGGTACTTATTATGAGAGTTTGACCTGCATCAACAACTCCTCACCCATAAACCTCAGGTCCAGCCTTGTGGTAATGGGAGAAAAATAATCTGATTATTTTTCTGATAATTGATTATTGACTGAAGTAACTGATTATTGACTGAAGGTAAAATTCTTTGGTTAACCTAGTTCCCTGGCTCCATGGGCGCGATAACTCTGAGCTGTGTCATACAACAGTGTTATGTATAGTGAAGAACCTGTTTGTTTGTTTCTTAATTCACAACCCATCATAGATAGGTACTTTTGTAAAATACAACAACAAAAATAACTTAAAAAAGCATGCCCCCAACCCAAAGTCTTTTCTAATGACTGCAGTCCTGACTGCTCTTTCTCTCTTTCTCTCTCTCTTGCTCCTGGTCCCCTAATACTTACATTCTTATCCATGTTGTTTATCATCCCATTATATACAGCCATCGTCTCCCCTTAGTTCACAAAGGAAAGCAGCACCTGAACACATACATGAAAATTTTATTTTCCTCTTGGATCCACCATAATCATAAGCTGGTTTGGGGTCTCAGGGGATAACTGTTGATAGAGAAAAAACAACCCAATTCAAAAAATCTATAAAATCTCTAGTGCAACAGTAGGGTCCAGTAATTCCACTTCACGTGTTAATTAATGCAGTCTGGCCAAGTATTTATGGAATACGGCTTCAGCCAGATTAATTTGAGTTTTCTGTCACTTATTGTGTCCATTCCATAGCGGGTGTTGGAGTCACTGTTATCAGTCTGGATTCAGTTAGGAAAACATCATCCATACATGTTTATGTATTTATTCCATATATGAAGGGTTTAAAATAGAGACTTGGGTGCTTCCATTACCACTGAAGAGCTGGGGGTGCAAACGTTAGGAAAGCTGCCACCAACTTAACTGGATGGTTCCAATCGGTCTCTTACGCTGCTGTGATCCTCACGGATGGCCAGGTGTGTGCCTGCAACAGTGTGATGGCTGGGTTATGGGTGAGCTGGCCGGGTGATGGTGTCCAATTGTTCCATCAAACACTAGCCTAGATGTGGCTGTGAAGGAATTTTGTAGATGTCATTAGCATCTATAATCAGTTGATTTTAAGTAAAGGAAATTATCCTTAATAATGTGGATGGTCTTCATCCATTCAGTTGCAAGCCTTATGAACAAAAACTAAGGTTTCCAGGAGAAGGAGAGATCCTACCTCAAGAGTACACTGTCCACTCCCCTCTGAGCTTCCAGTCATCTGCCCTACCCTATGGGTTCCGACTCAAGGTTGCAGCGTCAACTCTTGGTGGAATTTCCAGCTTGCATACCTCTCCTATGGATCTTGGAGTTGCCAACTCTCACAATTGCATGAGCCAACTCCTTGAAAGAAATCTCTTTATATATACATCACCTCTCCCATCCACCTCCCTGCTTATTCCTGGCCAACAGGACCCCAGGTTTGTTTAGGTGACAGTACACCTGGAACTAGGAAATGATTCATGATTGTCATGGAAATACTATACACTTTTCCCAGGGCTTAGCCTAGAGGAGGCATGAGGGCTAGTTCTGCCCACTGGGATGTGAGAGAAGTGGTCCGGGAGATTCTGAAAAAGATCATCTCTCTGAAAAAAAAAGAAAAATGAGATGCACAATAAGGGGGCCCTCTCCTTTCTTCCAGCTTTGGACACTGTTATGTGAGAGACAATAGCTGGCAGGCTATATAAGGTTTTTGAATGAATGAATGCTCATTTTGTGACAGTAACACGATTCTGACTGATTTGGTCAGTTTCAAAAGAAAGTAATAATTTGCAACAATAATTGGTTGTCGGGAGTCAAAACAAGAGTCAATCTCAAAATATGCTTTACTGTCCTCTCTGGAGGAAACCAATTAGAACTAGATTGAATTGGAATTTAAGTTAAATAAGTGCAGATAGCATTAAAACAGCCCAAATGCTGCCTTAAATTAAAAAAAAAAAGTAAGAACTTTCTTTTCTTCATTTCTAGTATCTATTTAATTTTTTAAAGAATTAAGTAGTGAGATTGCATTTTCACTCTCTCTGTCTCTTAATTTTGCCCTCAGAATGATCTAAAAATTGGGAGGGGCAGTCGTCAGGGCACAGGGAGATGTTAAAATAAAATCATATTCCTGAGTTCATTAGAGCTTTATTTGACAAAAGGGTTTTGAGAAATAAAAAGATACAAAATCAAAGATCAATAAGTCCCCCTCCCCCATTTTTTTCCATCATTAGAGCTAATCAAGTCACAGACGATGAAGAACCCTTGAAGATCTCCTTGGTCCCTCTGTTAGCTTTAGACCCAGCTAGTTAGCCGTCACAGCAAGTCTAGCCCTTTGCATATGGTTGTCTGTCCACCACCCAGCTACAGCGGCATGACCAAGTTCAAAGAAAGCACAGCCCAATGAAAGCACAGACCTGTATTTGTTTCCAAAAGAAAATTACACAGGATCATTTGGCCAAGGTATCGAGCTGCAAGAGTTTCCTGTACCCTGGTTGTTATCCTGCCCCCAGTGCTGTCATTTTGTTTCTAAAATCTCCTGCACCTTTTAGATCTGTTCTCTGGAAGAGGAACTGGACCACTCTCAGTTACAGCTAGGAGGCTTGTTTGTGGATACGTAGCAATAGTTAGGGAACAGAAACAGAGCAGAAGCCTCACTTCTGCAGTTGTCATCCCATATTTGTGGCTGTGCTCGTGTCTGGACTCCGTATTTCCAAAGTTGTGATGTTAGAGGGAAGGAGGGGAGCAAGGAGAATATGGAATACTATATAAACACACTGCATTTCCTTTAACATTTCCCTTTGTAGACCTTTATGGACTCCTATGGTTTACATAAATTCTTTATTAATTTTGTTGTAGTAATTTAAAACTCCAGGATAAGCAGAGTGGTGAATGCTGTAATAGTCATAGACATATGTAACAAGAAACAAGCACAGAGAGGTATTTTCATCAGTGCTATTAATTTCAGAGTTCCAAATGTAGTTGTACCTTTTCTTGGCAAATATCTGCAGAGATAACAATCCTTCTAGGTGCTACCTCCAAGACTACCTGGGAAGAATCCCTACGAAGAGAGATGGAGAATAATGTAGAACTATTGCCATCTAGTGGTAATAACGCAAATATCAAGCACTTTTTATAGACTTAACAGGAACAGAACATTTTTTTTACAAAGGTATAAATATTTTGCAATTTCATTTCTCTGTTCTGTGCATATATGTTGGGTTAAAACTTTTCTTGAAATAAATCATGAATGCTTCTTTTTGTATGAGAACAATTCAAACCTCCAGCCACACTGAAACTTTCATTTATTCATCAGACATTTATTGAGCAGTGGGGATGTAGAGATGAGCCATCCCCAGAGCCCCTATTTCCAAACCTGATTCAAAAGTTATGAGCAATTATTCTTGATTTCGTTTGTGTATGCCAGGAGCTTTCCTGCATATTTTTTGGTGCATGTGCTCTGTCTCTTTCTGTCTTTGTGTCTCTCTCTCTTGCTATATATATATATATATATATATATATATATATACACACACACATGTCATGCAGTGCTAAGTATTATGCATACTACAAACCAATTCCAAAAATGGAGACAATACAAATAATATGTTAATTACAATATTTTAACATTTAAATTATTTTTATTAATGGAATAAAAGTCTACATTCAAGTCTACATTCTGCTCACTACAAGTATTAGCATTAATATTTTAATATTGTGATGTGATGGAATATGTATCATCATTTTTCAAAATTTTGGTTTAAGTATTTGTGCTGCAGAATTGGCTCTATTCATTTTACTTCAATACTTGGTTTTGGCGGCAATGATAGCTACAGACTATTTTTCGGAAGTTCTGTGGATGCAACAGAAGAAGTATGTTATTGGTTGTCCTTTCTAAATTATGATATTAATTTCCATTCAAAATGTTTCTCTTTCATTGTGAAAATGTAATAAATGCCCTCCTTTCCTGATATAAAAATGAAATTTTGTGTGTGTGAATGAATTAGAAGGGATTTCACTTTAATATTGTCATCAAATGACTTTAAAACTCATTCAAGACCCTTCATTTGGAAGATCTTAAGATAGGTCAGAGTATTCTGTTTCAATTTTTTTTAATGTACAGATATGAGAATATTATGTGAGACATTTTTGGCAACACATGGTATAAACATTTCCAAACATCCATTTTAAGCATCCCTTCCCATAGCAGCATTAAAAACCAAACCAAACCAACCACCCAGACAAAAACCAGTTACTTTCTCACTCATTGTTAAAATGTCACCTTTACCTTGAAAGGTGATAAGTGTCTTTATCTTTTTCTGAGGATATCTCTGAGGTGGCTGCTTGACAGCTACTTGTCATCACAGAGAAAAGATCAGCAGATTTGGAACACTTGCCATTTAATAAAAGGAACATGTTACTGCATTAAGTTCTTTGCAAAAAGACAAGGAGTAAACTATGTTGCACAAAACAAAAATGAAAACAGCGCACGAAACAGACATGATCACTTCTTATGTCATTGTAAATTGATGTGTTATAAAGGTCTACACTGTGATACAAAATTCTAAATCCCACAAAACCAAGCATGCATAGTCTTCACTGTGATGCATGTGCTTGAAGGAACATGTGAGCTTGCAGCTACAAATCCAGATTCTCCTCTCGGGATGTGGCTCATCCCTTAAGTGACGTGTGACTGGTGAACACATGGACCAAGTGAGAACACCACCATCAATCAGATATTATTAAAACCTAATTTTCTTTGTAATCTTTTAGACAAAAATGAATATAAATAGAAGTTTTAACACATTATTTTTGGGGGCCTCGGAAACCTTTTCACGTTTGGGTGCTGCTCCCTTAGTCCTTAGGGACAAGGAATTCTTTGGAGATAGCTCCAAAGTAGGAACTCTTCCCTTTGTAGTAGTAGCTGAGCTACGTTCAGTTCTGAGTGAGGGTGGACATTCCCCCAAAACTTAGACATGTCAGTTGATAAATAGCTGGTGATTCTTGTTCCTCAGGGAATTTCAAATGTTCCTGAGCTACTGGAAACTTTTATTCCTGTTTGGTTCGAGGAAGCATAACCTACTCCCCAGAGCAACCTCCATTTAGAGAACACATGGTCCTTAGAGGTCTTCTCCAAGTCTCTCTGGGCTGGTGCTTTAACTTCCTTCAGCTGGACTTTCCTTCATCTGGGGTGTCTTGGTGCTAGAACCTATTGCGGAAGAAGGATTTCTGGGTCTGCTCAGTTACAGGTCCTACAACAAAATTAAGAAAAGGCTGACAAGTCAGAAGCACCAGGGACTTTGACAGCCTCAGGGGTCTAGGAAGAGCAAGACTCTGAGAGTCCTGGAGCCCTGGACATCTGATTGTACCATCCCACAGAGCCATGAGGGCTAGGGGAGAAGGTATGGGGCATCAGGGCCACTGGTAGGGGCTGGGGTTGGATGCCAGCCCCTTCCTCTGATATGGGGAGGAAGTGCCAGTCTCCAAACTCTGGGGAGGATCCAAGCCAGGTTTTATTTCATCTTCTTCTAGTCTGGTGAACCGAAGGCAGCAGGATTATCTGGATCTATCAGCTTTAGTGGATGAGGGACTCAAGTTCAGTCCCATCTCTATTCCTAGTGATTCTTTCCAAGAATGAAAACAAGCAGAAGCATTTCATTCAGGTTTTTTTTTTGTCAAAAAAGGCTATAAACTCAAATAGTGAACAATAACTTTATTTATAATAAAAACTGTGGCATTTGCTTAAAATTATTAATCCTCACACAAGCTTGACATGTTCTACTTCTGTGCAGAGGTGATTGAATTGAGATATTTTGATTCCTAATGACTTTGTTTATATAAAAAATAGAAACTGTAGGATTTTAGTCAAGGATGGAAAGTACGTGTCACTCATATTGCCACTTCTTCATTACTGACAGGCGTTGCCACCCAGCTACTCCCTTTTTGTTGTAATTTTTAGGCAAGGCTTCTAGCATGACTGAATGTGAGGCATTCTTCCTACAAGCAAGAATTGTTACCTAACTTTGACTTTTCAAAATGATCTGTCATGGGATGGTGCAACGGTGGCTCGGTGGCAGAATTGTCACCTGCCATACATGCCGGAAACCCGGGTTTGATTCCTGGAGCCTGCCCATGTCAAAATATATTATGGAACATTTTAAATTCACACAAAGAAAGAGTATTATGAGTTCCCATGCTTCATCACTCATTGTGAAAAATTATCCACATTTTGCCAAGTTTTTTTCATCTATCCAACTCCCCACACACACCACTTTATGTGCATATGCTTTATTGTTTTAAAATAAAATCAAATTTGACTTCAATTTCCAACCAGTAACTGTCCAGAAAGATAAATCTTTTGTGAGTCTCTTCCTGCCCTGCTTTCATGCACGGTGACGGGCTGTTGTTAGAACCATATATTCACAGAGGGCTCTCCTCCATTCTGGAGGAGCTGATGAGCCCATCTTCCTATCTCCATAAAATCTCTGAGCCCTGTGGCTCCAGAGCTTTAGTGAACCAGGCTTGGGTTCCTGAATCTTTGCCTTTGTTTCAGCCCTAGTTTCCAGGGGCCAGCCTCCTGAGGTTAACCAGGCAGTGATCCTTCTTGGGATTCTTTCTGTCCCCTTGGGTGTTGCAGTGGAACTGACTTCATATCTCAAGGAGCCCACCAGCTAGCATATTGCCATTCCCTCCTAATTCTAGTGGTATACCACGAACGTTTCACTGCTTTTATCTAATTCTCCTCAATCTGAAAGGCATTCACTTCTCTTCCCTTACTATCTCATTCTCCGTGAATTTATGCTTCCATGAATAAAGCATAAAAAGCGATTTTCTTCCAGGAATTTGTCTTTGGCTCAGCCATTACACCAAAGGGAAAGGAATGCAAAGTTTCGGTTACCTTTTTAGGATGAGGGGAGGAAAATACAAAGTACAAAGCACACACACCTCTCATGCATTTTTATTTTTTTACAGCAGTAAAAGCAAAACCCAATTTAATATTTCAAAAACTTACCTGTCACACTGGCCTTTCATGATTAAAAACAATGCTTCTATATATGCACTTGTGCTTTACCACAGTGTTTGATGAATGTTTTGATTCAAGCCAGTCAATAATCAGTTCTTGCAGTCATGTTGGCAACTTTTTCAAAGATATGTATCACTTTGGAGGGACTCGCCAAGGAACAGACAGAGTGATTGCTGGTAATAACTGAAGCACTGAGGCAGAGTAGAAAGAGCACAGAATTTACAATCAGAAGAGAGTCCAGACAGCTGCTACCCCTGTGTCTTTTAGCAAGTCACTTTATAACTATGAGCTTTAAATTCTTTATAATATAATAATAATTTTAATGTTGATAATGACAGTAATATCTCCCATGGCACTGTTGTTAATTACCAATGAGTAGATGTATAGAAAACTCATTTTTAAATAACAGCATAATATTCACAATTATTATTTTTGTGAAGATTTATGTATTACATTTCTTTAAAGGTGCAATAAACAGAATAAAAATAAATTTTTAGAAGGCCTTAGAATTGTGCTTTTTTTAATCCTGAAGAGAGTTTGCTTGTAGTTTAGAATATATTAAGAATGCACTGGGGGGTGGGCCACGATGGCTCAGCAGGGAGTTCTTGCCTGCCATAGCAGAGACCCGGGTTCGTTTCTGGGTGCCTGCCTGTGCAAAATAAAAAAAAAAAAAAAGGAAATGAAGAATGCATTGGGGTCTGTTGAGCACATACAGTTGTCTGCACACAGAAGTGGACAGTGTCTGAATTTGTTGGGAAATAGAGGTGATCTGTAAGCTTCATACAGATTCATGCATCTGTACTGAGGAGATTCTGTCATTGCCGGATAATGCCATCATCCTATGAGGAAAGACCTTACTTCTATCACACTATTTACTATGCCAAAGCACTTGATAGATTAAAGGAATTTGTTACGGTACTGTCATGAAATTGTAGATTTACATGTCTGGTTCCCAGTTGCCCCCTAAGCTTGTAAAGTGTATCTGAGGCCTTACAGAGTTCTCACTGTAGAATCAAACAGACCAGGGTCCGAATTCCAGCTCTTGGGGCAAATTCTGTAAACTCTCTTGAGTCTCAATCCATAAATTGCACATTATAATAGCCCCTAAATCAGGGTTGCTGTGAGGTTTACATGAGAAAATGTATACAAAGCCTGACACATAGTTAAGAGTCAAAAAATGCAACTGTTATTGTTATCAGTACATTGGACAACTGTACTTGATGATTTGCTTGCCCCAACTCTCTAACTCAACTAAATTCTTGAAGGCAGAAGCCATGTCCTAGGTCCACTCCCATTTTTCTGTATTTTCCCAGTAGGCCAGTGTCTCTCAGTATGGCTGTTTGCAGACTGCTGAGATTCTCCAGCCTATCCAATACCCTTTTCTTTTCCTGGATTCAGAGCAATGAGAGAAATAAAAAATAATAATAAAAATGAAGTCTTTTTCCCTCTAAACTGACTCTGCAGGTGATCTCAGAGTCCTTCCCTCCTACATGGGACAAGACTTCCAGGGGTGTAAATTTCCTTGACAATGTGGGACATGACTCCTGGGAATGAGTCTGGTCTTGGTATCATGGGACTGAAAAAACAGTCTTGACCAAAGAGGGGAAGAGAAACAAAAGAAAATAAACTTTCAGTGGCTGAGAGATTTCAAATAGAATCAAGAGGTCATTCTGAGGTTATTCTTACATGGTATATAGATATCCCTTTTTTGAGTTTAGGTGTTTTGGAGGAGCTAGAGGGTAATACCCAAAAAAGCTGAACTGTAATCCAATAGCCTTGATTCTTGAAGATGACTGAATAACTACAGAGCTTTTAAGGTGTGTCCATATGATTGTAAATACCTTGTGACTCACAGTGTCTTTATCCAGTATATGGACAGATGAGTAAGAAAAAATAAAACAATAATTGAATAACCAGTAGGGAGGTATAGGATGCATGGAATGTTTTGGGTGCTCCTTTTTGTTTTATTTTCATATATATATTTTTTGGAATAATAAATGTTCAAGAATTGGTTTTGATAATAATACACAGCTATGATGATACTGTAAACCACTGATTGTACACTTTGTATGATTATATGGTATGTGACTATATAATATAGCTCAATAAAAAATAAAAAATAATTTTTAGAAAAGTTCCTAGAAAGGAAAAAAAAAGGAGGCCAAACTATTATCTATATGACAAAGCTAAGTTGGAAAATGTGTTTTGTGAAAAAGCCAAATGCACTGACTAAGACAACCCCGGGCTGCTCTGGGTGAGGGTGGCAGGGAGTCCTGAGCAAATGAGACAAGAGTGTTATAACCCAGCTCAGTCGTAAGACCAGAGAATATGCCCGGCCCAGAGTTAGGTGTGAATTTATTAGGATTTGTGGGCAGGAGGAGACTTCCACAGTGGAGGCTGGCCGTGGAAAATCAAGGTTAGCACTCCACAAAGGGCAGAGAGTGCCAGAGGGCAGCTTATAAGGGTTCAAGACAAAGAACTTTCATAGGGTGTGACAAGAGCTTCAGCAAGGTCTATGACACAGGGGCTTGGAGGTTTGTTATCAGCAGTGATCGGGGAGGGGAGTCTCAATACTTTGTTTATGATACCATTTGTATAGTCTTCCCCCCTAAGGAGGTTTGATGACCTTCAGTGTCCATTCTGGTCATGGAGGCAGCTACCTGCAATGACCTGCTCTCAATATAGAGGGAACTCGTGGGCCCTGGATCCCCACAAAGAGTACCATGTGCTCCAGGCAGGCTCATTCCCAGGCCCAGCAAAGAGAGCTGCACTGAGGGCAGCCTGGACCTTCAGAGTTTGGGGGTGAGATGTGAGGCACCTGAGAGCCAGACCCTGTGCAAAACAACTGGACTTAAATGTCTTGACAGATTCCCAATCAAAGCACCATCTGAATGGATGAGTGCTCTCCAGAGAGAGTCTGGGGCTGCCTGACAGAACCACAACTGAACAGAGAGCCATGAACGCTCAACCAGAAGAGACCTTCCTCATTTCAGGTAACTGCAGTGAAGAGATCCACAAAAGTAGATGTGCTGGTTTGAATCTGCTATGTACCTCAGAAAAGGCTATGTTCTTTTAATCCAATCTTGTGAGGGCAGACCTGTTATAGGTAGAACCTTTTGAGTAGGTTATTTCTGTAGAGATGTGACCCACCCAATTCAAGGTGGGTCTTAATCTTTTGCTGGAGTCTTCTATGAAGAGAATAAAGACATATACAGGGAGCAATGAGATGAAACCAAGTGAAGGATGCAGAAAGAGTGAGAGAAATGCCCTGGAGATGCTATGAGAAGACCCACAGGACACAGAAGCTCAGAGAAGTGTCTCCAAAGAAGTAAGGAAGGACACACAGAACCTGAAAGCAATGGAACCCAGGAGCAAAGGCCCAGCAGACACCTTCCCACTGACAGAGGAACCCAGATGTCACTGGCCTTTCTTTGGTGGAGGTACCCTGTTGTTGATGACTTATTTGTAACTGATTAAATGCCCTTTGTAAAAGCCAGCCCATTCCCAGTATATTGTATTCCAGCAGCTTTACCAAACTGAATAGTAGATTTTCAAGGAACCCACAAAAATGCTCTATCAGAAGAAGAATGAGTGCTTGAAAATTTGCCACACTCAGAGCATACAAATCCCAGATTATGACCGTACGACATGGTTAATAGCTTCCTTGTCCCTTACTTCTCTTTGTCCCCACCCCAACTCTTAGAAGACTCAATGGAAGAATAGTGAATGGGAGAGAAGCAGTAAAATAGCAAGAACCAGAAAGAGTAAGGAAACCAACATCACTCACACTTTCCCATTGGAGAATTTCCAGCCTGAATAAGGAAAAAGGAAGTGAATGGGAGATGCTCAAAAGTGAATTAAATATTGAAGCTTAAATTTTAGCCTAGGGTTTTTAATACTAGTAAATAAAATGATTCCTTATTACCTAAAATAACTTACTTGAGATTTCATTTAGGGATGAGGAGAAATATTTCTAGAAAGAAGGTTGCAAGGATTAGTTAACTACAGTCTGATTATTCTATAAATTAACTTCATCTACTTATTTCACATGGATTTATTAGATGTTGGGGAAGGAAAAGTCTCTCTCTGTTTAAGACCATGATAGTTTAGGACTATAAACACTGAGCATCTGAGAGCCATCTTTTCCTGAGAAGGAAGTCAAAGCAGGAGAAGCAGAAACAAGAGATTCAGGAAAAGCTGGAGGTGGGTTGGGGTCGGGATGGAGAGTGGTGGGTTGAGAAAGAGAGAGAGAGAGAGAGATTGATTATTGAAAACATTGTTGGAACTCTGAGATTCAGTCAGCCTTAAAGCTAAGTCTCCTCTAGATTTCCCAGTTCATTTGCTCCAATGCATTCCTTTTTTCCATGTAATCTAATTTCAAGATATGAGTTGTGATAATAAAACATAATTTTAGAAGAGAAATCAATGCCACATGTACTACATACATTCATTCACTTTGCAATTAAATAAACTCACTGTTATTTGAGTAGGCTTTGTGCTATTCATACATAATAATGGATAAAGCATTGCTCCAAAAGCTTCACAGGAATTAACTCATTTAATCCCCACAATGACCTGTGAAGTTGATACTATCTAGGTTATCAATGCAAAAACTGTATCACAAAGATATTATGTAAATTGTCCATGGTCACAAAGCTGGTAAGTGATGGAATGGGGTTTTCACCCCAGGCAGTCAGCCGACAAAGTCCACTCCTGATCTCAGCTCAGGATCAGAAGAAAAGAGGATAATTGTGAATATCTTCTCAACATAATATGCAAAGAAATGCTTTTATGCACATAAGAACACTGATTGTTGTGGGCAAAGGCACTCAAATGAGTGTTTGCAATGAGACAGTAGATGAAACATTCCTGATTCTGTCAGATCATTTCCATGATCTAAGTGATTTGCCTAAATTGTGCTTCTCAGTCATATGGACAGGACCTCGGATAGCTGGTCTCTATGATGCCAGTGTGAAGCTATTTCAATTTTTCATGTCAAGGATGGATATTAAGGTTTCATAAGAAAACCATACTGTGTTGTTGATGGCTTGATTGCTGAGCATTTCACTCTTTTATAATTCCTGATGTTATTTTCACCTGCTAGAGAATGAAGTTGGTGGAATATATTTTCTGGCCTATTTAATCAAAATTTGAAGGAATGCATTCCAGAGATAAATGAAACAAAAAGTGGAAAAGGATCCATTCATCATTATCTTTCATGTAGAGATATTTGACTTTTCAGCTATTAAGATGATATTATAATATTAAGCATTCTTCTGTAAAAATTCAGATTTTTGAGTCCATTTTGAATGTGAATCTCAAGAACTAGCCGATGAAGACACTGAAACTTTCTTCCATTCCTGATGGCTGTAAATTGTAAGACATAAGCATCTAATTTAAAAGGAATAGAGATTACAAGGAAAACATCAACTGAATATGCCCCTGATTCTCAGTCTTAACTATTCATTATTAACCCATATGTAGAAATCTTGGTGAACAATTTCAAATAATTTCATCTCTCTCACTCATCTGAAATAATGATTGGATTTATAGTTCTAAAAATATTGTATTTATTTGCGTTATTTCTTTAACTTATAATTAATTTTTTTAAAACACACTTTAAATTGGTGACCTAAAGTTGTCAACATTTTGAGAAACATGGTTCCACATAATTACAGAAATCCCAATGACTAAATAACAAGCACAATGATGTTTCTCTGGTGTTTTAGTGGAAATTGTGGCAAGAGTTCAGTAGAGACTCCTTTCTCTCTTTGCATTTCCTAATTATATAACTGACTCTTTTTATAAATCAGTGAGTAAAAATTTTCACAGCTTGGAGACAGAGATCCATCAAAATGGTTTCTCAACAAAATTCCTATTTTCTATTCAAATCAAGTAGTAATGAAGTATCACCCACTGATTTTTCAGTATTATGATGGTGAAGATTTTCCACCTCAAGTTTCAAAAGTCTGAGCAGACTTGGAGAACATACTTCTTGAATAAACACCCATCCCCCAGTCGTCTGGTGACAGGGGACTAAATAAGAATCATTGAGAGTTAAACTACAAAGACACAACTTATCATTCCTTTCCACTATGAAGTGAACTTCCACAGTTTCCATCCAGTGATGGCAATGACATAATTTGGGTTGTAAGGGCAGGTTGATTCTGTCTTTAACAGAGCTGTTATAAAGCAGCAATCATGCAAAAAGGTTTATGACAAGAAAAGATATATAAGGAAAATTACATGCTCTCATTTTATGTCTTGCGATGACTTAAATAAATTATTTTCATGGAATGAAACCACCTAAGTCTTGATGTACAATGTGCTCCATGAGCATTTTAATTGGGCTTGCTTGTCCACAGATGAAGGATGTATTAATAAATGACCAAAAAACCAATTTTGAACTGTTAAGGCAGGTTTAAACAAGAGTCTGTATGCACCAGGGCACCTGAATCCCAGTGCTTATTTAGTAGCTTGGAAGTTTCATGATTAATATCAAACTTAATTTATCCCATATAGAATATTTGATGTACATTCTGGAGAGACTATAGTGATATACCCTATTTCATTCCTCATGTTGGTAACTTCTTTTATTTTTCTTTTTCAGTCTTGTTAGAAGTTTGCTAACTATATTAATATTTACAAAGAGCCAGCTTTTTGTTTCATTGATTTTTTCTTTTTTTTCATTTCCCTTGATTTCTACTCTTATCTTCATTTCATTCCTTATGCTTATTTTGGGTTTACATTGCTCTTGTTTTCTATGTTCTTGAGGAAGAACCTTAGATTGTTGATTTAAAAATTGAGAATTTCTAATGTATGAATTTAATGTTATAAATTTCCCTCTCAGCACCACTTTAGCTAAATCACACATATTTGTGTTTCATTTTCATTTTTATTTTGTTCAATGTAATCTTTGATTTTCCTTGGGACTTCCTCTTTGCCTCATGGATTATTTAGAAAATGAATTTAGAATTATATAGTCATTGCATATTTGGTTGCTTAGTTTCTAAGTGTTTGGAGAGTTTTCTGTCATTTTTCTGATATTGATTTCTAGTTTCCTTCCATTGTGCTGGGAGTACATGCTTTGCATAGCTAATTATTTTAAATTTGTTGAGGTTTATTTTATGGCCCAGGTTACGGTTTATCTTGGTCTAAGTTTTGTGGGTACTTGAAAAGAATGTATCTCCAATTGTTGTTTCATAGAATATCCTATAAATATTAATTATGCCCTGATGGTTGCTGTGTTATTGAATTATTCTATATCCTTGATGGTTTTCTGTCTAGATGTTCTATCAATTGTTGAGAGAAGGACATTGATGTCTCCAACTGTAATTTTTTGCTTATTTCTCCTTTTTGGCTCTATCAGTTTTTACTTATCATATTTTGCAGCTCTGTTATTTGGTGCATACACATTTGTGGTTGCTATATCTTCTTGGTGGATTGACTCTTTTATAATATATAATTATAATGTTACTTCTTGTCTTTTGGTAATTTTCTTGCTCTGAAGTCTATGAATTACTCACTTCTGCTCTTTGAATTAATGTTTGCAGAATATATCTTTTTTCAATCTTTTTACTTTCAACTTGTCTATATTTTTTTATTTGAAGTGAGTTGTTTGTAGGCAACATAAAATTGGGATATATATATATATATTCATTATGCCAATCTCTGTCTTAATTGGGTTTAAGTCTGCCATTTTATTTTTGTTTACTGTTTGCTCTTTCTGTTATTTGTATCTGTGTTGCCTTTTACCTGCCTTTCGGTGGGTTAATAGAACATTTTTAAAATTTTACTTTGATTTATCTGTAGTGCTTTTGAGTATTATCTCTTTGCATAGCTACTTTGGTGGTTGTTCTAGATGCCATGTTATATAAATAACTTACCACAGTTTACTAGTGTCATCTTACCAGTTCATTTGAATTATTAAAACCTTAACTCCCTTTACATCCCTTCACCCTCGCCCTCTTATCATATAGTTATCTTAATTTTTTTCCTCTACATTCATTTAGAACTACCTCAGACAGTGTTAAAATTTTGGCTTCAACCATCAAACATAATTTAGAAAACTCAAGAGGTAAAGAAGAATCTACTGTATTTCCCCACACTTTTGCTTACTATGTTCTTTTTTATTTCACCATGTTCTAAGATTCTTTCCTTTATCATTTCTTTTCTGTTTAGAGAAATGTCTTTAGCTGTTCTTTAGGGTTGGTATGCTGGTGACAAATTCTTTTAGTTTTTCTTCATCTAAGAATGTTTTTATTTCCCCTTCATTTCTGAAAGATATTTTCATTGGATATAGTATTGTGGAGTGACAATTCTTTCTTTAAGCACATGAGTTTTAGTTAGTAAGCTGTTGGAATGTGATATAACAGAACTGGAACAACTTTTCAAAAGAGGAATTTAATAAGTCACAAGTTTATAGTTCTAAGCCTATAAAAATGTCCAAATTAAGGCAACAACAAGAAATTACCTTCACTCAAGAAAGGCTGAGGGTCAAAAACACCTGTCAGCAGGGTAGTCCATATGCTGACATCTGGGTTCCTTGCTCCTGGGCTCCATTGCTTTCAGCCTCTGTTCCTGTGGGGGTTCTTCACCTTGCTTCTCCAGGGCTGGCTTTCATCTCTTGGTTTCTCTTGGTTCGCTCCAGGTTCTGGCTTGCTTAACATCACAAGGCAATGTCTTCTGGGCTCCAGACACCTCCAAACATCCTTGCCTCTGTTCTCCAAGTTTAGGCATCTGTGTCAGTTCTGCTCTGAAGATTCTGTTGGCTCTGTCATTTTTTTGACTCTCTTCAAAATATTTCCTCTTTTAAAGGATTCCAGAAAAATAATCAAGACCCACCTGGAATAGGTGGAGTCACATCTGATCACACCCATAATTGGGCTTGTCACATCTCTGTGTAGATAGATAATCTAAATAAAAGGTTCCAACCTACAGTATTGAATCAAGATGAAAAGAAATAGATGTCCTCACAAGATTGGATCAGCATTAAAACAAGGCTTTTCTGGGTACATAATACTTTTAAACTGGGACAACATGGTAAGATATCTTTTTCTCTATTGCTGCTTTTTACATATTTTCTTTTTTGTTATTTTCCAAATATTTGACTACTTGTAATTAGTGCAGATTTCTTTAGGTTTATTTTGTTTGGGGTTCACTCAGCCTCTTGAATCTTTAGGTTTAAGTCTTCTGCCACATTTGGGAAGTCTTCAGTCATTATTTCTTCAAGTACTTCTGCAGCCTGCCCTCCTTCTCTTCTCCTACTGGGGCTCCAATGATACCAATGTTAGACCTTTTATTATCATCCCACTGCTGTGTTCATCTTTTTCAGTCTGTATTTTTTTCTTTTAAGAATGGGCAATTTCTGTTGTTATATAACCCAGATCACTGATTTTTTTTTTTGTCCATTCTGTATTGCTGTCAGTCCATCCACTGAAGTTTTAATTTCAGTTATTATATTGTCAGTTCTAAAATTTCCATTTGGGATTCTTTATATCTTTTATTTCTTTGCTGACATTTTTTATTTCTTTGCTGATACTTTATTATTTCATTTGTTTCAAGCATGTTCACAATTGCATTTTAAGGATGGCTTTAAAAAAGTCCTTCTCAGATAATTTTAGCATCTCTGCCATACTGATCATGGCACCTATTGTCTTTTTTTTCATTCAGTTTGAAATCTTTCTTTCTTGGGCGTTATAAAATGTGATTTTCAATTGATAGCAGGATATTTTGCATATAATGTTATGGGGCTCTGGATCTTATAAAATATTTCGATTGTTTTGGTTCCTCTAGCACCATTCCAGCCAGGGAATTGGGGGGAGGGGCTGCCTCTTTACTCCCAGATGTGGGAAGAAATTCACGTTCACCACTTGACTTCCTTTGATCCCTAAGGTATAGAACTCCTCCTTATTACTGGGCAGTCGTGGGAGTTTTGAATCCCTACTAGGCCTCCATTCATTTGTCCCTTGGACGGGAGGGTTAAGAATGTCTCCTTAACACTTCCCCCATGGCGCCCTCTGACATCATGAGAGGGGGCTGTCATTACTGCTGGGTGGTGGTAAAGGTGCTGGCTTTCCACTAGACCTTCTCTGGTGTCACCCTAACAGGGAGAGACAGGGGGATCTTATCATCGCTAAGTGGGGTGGAAGTCCAGGCTCCCTGCATCATCTCTGACACCACAGGAGATGGGAACTTATTACCATCCAGTGGAGATGAAATTCCTGGCTTTTAACTTTTTTTTTTTTTTTTTCTGAAGTGTGGAGGTTGAGGTGCCTTATTGCAGTCTGTCAAGGGTGGAAGAGTAGAGTTCCCACTATCTTTGCTGGCATGGGTGAGGTCTTTCCTGTGGGTTTAACTGGAGTAGGATGGTTATTGTCTACAAGTTTTCTATGTTGCTAGGCTACCATTTACCATTTAAAAAAATGGGTTATTGATTTATAAATTGTTGAATTTTAATAGTTCATTATTTATTTTCTAAACAGGTACCTTATCAGATACATGATTTGGAAATAATTTCTCCTGTTCTGCAGGTTGTCTTTTCATATCCTTGATGGTGGACTTTGAAGCACAATGTTTTAAAATTTTGATGGTGTCCAATGTGTCTATCTTTTCTTTTGTTGCTTGTGTTTTGGGTGTGTCCTATAGATGTCTATTAGCCTCGTTGTTTTATAG
This sequence comes from Myrmecophaga tridactyla, assembly GCA_004026745.1. Classification (NCBI taxonomy): domain Eukaryota; kingdom Metazoa; phylum Chordata; class Mammalia; order Pilosa; family Myrmecophagidae; genus Myrmecophaga; species Myrmecophaga tridactyla. Next base: position 76,158 of record PVIY010002620.1, read on the forward strand.
TGTTGTCCATTTATTCTATTTCTTGCTGACCATCTGCCTAGTTTTCCTACATATTATTGAGAATCTTCAACTATTATTGTTGGAGTGTCTATTTCTCACTCTACTTCTGTGAGTTTTTACATCATTTATTATGGAGTGCTGCTGGATTTAGAGTCATCAGTAGAAAACTTTTCTCTAAATTAAGCTTAAAGACAAATTTACCCATTTTATTCTGTTGTCCGACTTGAGCTATTGATTCAAATTTATCTTTCTCCAAATGGTGATCTAGTTGTCCTAGCACTGTTTATTTTAATGTTAGTCTTTATTCCAGAGATTTGAAATACCACTTTTGTCCCATACTACATTTCTTTAAATAATTCAGATCACCTTTTCTAGTATATTCCACTAACCTGCTATTCATGTACCAATACCACTGTTTAAATATAGACTTTTGAATATGTTTTAAAGTCAAGTAATTTTATTCCCCCTTTGTAGGTCCTCCATCCCTACCCCCAATGTTTTCCTGCCACTCACGTTTATTTTGGCTTATGATTTTTATTATTAACTTGCTTAATTTCATAATTTGTCTTACTGTTACTTTTATTGGGATTTAATGAATTATAAAGTAATTTAGGAAGAGCTGATGTCTTTATAATATTGAGTTATCCTATTCAATCATAGGGAATGGCTTTTCCATATTTTCAAGTTTACTTTTGTTTTTAGGGGGATTTAAAAATTTTCCTTATATAGGTTTTGCATATAACTTTTAAAATTTTTTTCTAATTATTGATTCTTCTTTGTTGCCATTACAAATGAGATTTTTCACACTATTATGTCTACTAACTGTATATTGTTTCTGTGTTTGAAAGCTATTGATCTTTGTATGTTAATTTTATATCCTGCTACCTCTCTGAATTTTTTTTATTGTTTGAGTTAGTTTTATCATTGATTCTTTATGGTTTTTCAGGTATACTATTCTATAATTTTGAAAGGGGGATATTTTTATTTCTTTTTTGCCTATTCTTATGCATCTAATTGATTTCCCCTTCCTAATTGCGTTGGTTGATACCCTTGACACTATGGTGAATTATAAAGGAGAAAATGAGCATTCTTGCCTTATTCCTAATCATATTGGTAACCCTCTAGTATTTCCCCCAACAAATAAAGTATTGATTACAGGACAAATGTATATGTGTTAATATATAACATATATGATAATATGCATATTATTGTGTTAAGAAAGTGGCCCCTAATTTTAGTTTTGATTGCTATTTTTGTTAATGTGTGCTGATATTTGTCAAAAGTTTTCTATCATCTATGGATTTGATCGTATAGTATTTTTTTTAATTTAATTATTTTGCTTTTGAAGTTACTTGATCATTTTTCCTTGATGCCTTGAGGTTTATATCTTCATCTTTGAAATCTAATAGTTTTACTAGAATATGTATTGGAGTTCATAATTCTGAACTAATATTTTCTGTTATCCAGTGAGTTTTTTCAATATTTAGTGTCAGGTATTTTTCTATTTCTGGGATTTTTATTGGATTATAGTTTAATTATTAGCTCTATTCCATTTTTTAAATGTTCTTTAGAGATGATGATATTATGAATTTCTTCTTTATCGCTTTTGAATTTCCAATTATTTTCTTCTGACTCTTTTTACTTCTCTCTTTATATCACTTTCATTCTGTTGGTTGTATTTCTTCAATATTCTTTATTTTTGTCTGGGTCAAGTTTTTTCTTGGGCATCTTTTAATTTATTCATCATTTTTGAGATTTTACTTTTTTGTCTTCCATTTCTTTCTTGAGATGAAGCAATTTGCATTTTATTTCTTTTCATTTTTTGTGCATTCATGCTTTTAGTTATTGAATTTCTATTTCAAGGTAGTTTTTCAAACACTTGTTTGAATATATTTAATTTTATTTGGAGAACAGACTTAGTTTACTTCTACTTTATGGTTGTTTTATTTGATGAGATGGAGGAGAATTTTTCTCAGTTGATTTGTGTCACAGTTTATATTCTAATTTTCTGCAATAGTTGCTTATGGACTTTACTTTCTATTTTTCATTTTTCTGATTATGAGGTGTTTTATAGGTAGGTACTTTAGCAATTAATGGACTTTTTGTTTGTTTGCTTGTTTTTGGTGATATTAAAGGAGAAGTTGTGAGATTTGTTTGTTTTTTTTTGGTTCTATCTGTCTGTCTGTCTCTTTTTCTGTCTTGTAGGAGTCTTCATTTTCCTTCTTTCCCCATTTACAAGGTTTTTCTTCCATGTTTTTTCTCTTTCAGACATTTTTCTGTCTCTTTAAATTATGCTTTTATTTTTACATACAATTTTTTCCCTTTAAATTGAGCACCAATTCTTTTATATGGCATCTGCATCTTTACATCATATATCTGGACCTTTAGATGGCATTGAGTCCTGTAATAACCACATCTGTTGAAATCCTTTTCCTGCATCTGTGCACTAATTTGCTGATTTTGTACAATTTTTAGTATTTTGAGAATTAGGGTGGATTTAATTTTTCTGATGCTTGTACCAACTCACACCTAGCTCTGCCTTTTCTGGCATGTTTTTGGTCTGCCTTTGTTGACCTTAGAGTCTGTGGTAGGCGGGCGTGAGGCAGAAGCCAGTGGAGCCATGCCTCTGGAATTTAATTTTTCTCTTTTCCTTGCAGGTATTTTGCAGTTTCTCTTCAAGTAATGCTTAGGGTTACTTTGCTGTGATGTGAAGTTATTTCATATAGTTTGTGGGAGAGATTTGGAGAGGTTATTTGTTACACCGACTTAATTGTCTATAGCTACATGGAAGTCCAGTCTATTTCTCAAATTAAAAAAATATAATTTTGATTCTCTCAAACATTTATATCTTTGCTTCTGTATTTTCCAAATGAAGAGATTTTCGCACTTAGGAAATACTTGTCCTTCAAATTCGGGGCTTAACTGTGGAAATAATTTGGGAATGCCTTCTGTCTTACTTCCCTAATGTTGCCATAACAAAGTGCCACAAACTGAATGGCTTCAAAAACAGAAATTTATTGTCTCACAGTTCTGGAATCTAGAAGGTCAAAGTCAAGGGGTCCACAGGGCCATATTCCCTATGAAACCTGTAGAAGAGAATCCATACTTGTCTCCTCCAGCTTCTGGTGCTTGCTGGTAATCCTTTGCACTCCTTGTCTTGTAGATGCATCACAGGTCCTTCTTCTCTGTGTCTGCCTATGCCTGTGTCCAAATTTCCTCTTTTTATAAGAACACCAGTCACATTAGATGAGGGGTAACCCTTACCCAGTTTGGCTTCATCTTAATGGAAGGTCATATTTATAAATAAGTTCACATTCACAGAACTGGGGGTTAGGACTTGCACATATCATTTTTTGGGGGTGGGCACAAGTCAACTCATAACATCTTCCCAGATTTTACTGAGGTTTCCAAATGGATAGGCATAATTGTCTGGGATGCAACCAAATTCTGGTCTGTGACAGTGGTAGGACACACTCAGTCCAACTTGGAATCATTAGTAAGAATCCTATTACATTTAGAAGGAGGTGTTCAGAGAATCTTTGTTTCTAGATTTGAGTCATATTACATAATTTTCAAGTCATTAGTGCTTACAACCCCTACTCAAGTAGAGACACTATTTGAGTATAGTCCATTAGCCAATGCTCCATTCTATTCTAAATTCTCATTATAACCTTCTAATCTAAGTGTTGACACCTTTCCTTCATAGTAACGATAAATAGCTTGATAAAGGAATAAATTATTTTACATGCAATTAAAATAAATAATAAAAAATGTGAGGGGACTTTAAGTAGATAGTGTTAAAACTCTCATCAAAATTTTTAAAAAATTTAGGGTGATATTTAAAGTCTTTAAATATGAAGCATGAATTTCCCTTAAATGATTTTTTGTTTCAACCCAATATTCATATCCAAAGTTGTATTTAGATAAAATTTTTTTTTTTGAGCACATAGTCTGGGAATCAAACCTGGGTCTCCCGCATGGAAGGTGAGCATTCTACCACTGAACTATCTGTGCACCCATAGTTAAAGATTTTTAAATAGCTAAAATAATTTTGGAAGCAAAAGCAGATCTGAATAGGTAAGTCAACATTTTTTTTTTTTTAATTTGCATATGGGCAGGAGGCACCAGGGATCGAACTCCAGACCTCCAGCACGGCAGGTCAGAGCTCTGCCTGCTGAGCCACGGCAGCCGCCCAAGTCAACATTTTTGAAAGACTAATAAATGAGACCTTCACTACCAAATATTTTACAATATTATAAATAGATAATCATAAAAATGAGCTGCCAGCACAAAAATCAATGGCAGATAAATGGATGAAAAGTGAACTGGAAAAGGATAAAGCAAAAAATAAAAATAAAAATAATGGAAGTAAAAATGAAGATTACAAAATATCAGGTAGTCTGAAGCATTAAATGTAAGGGTTAAAACCATGTGAAATTGACTAAAATAGGAATGATCCTGATATAAATTAAGATTGTCTTCATTCCAGTACATCAAGAAATACATTTGAGATAAAAATGTGACTGTGCCTGTTTTTTCCATTAGAATGTATTAAATCACACAATTTTCAACATTATTTACCTTGATATTTTTCTTGTCTCTCTTTGCATATATATCATTGCATATAAGTGGAACAGACATCAAGAAATACAGTGCACTATTCATCCTTTCCTTCTGGTACCTGCCATATTCTACTGTGAGAATTTATTGCTTTGAATGGATATAGAGGGAGAGCTTTTAACAAGAGGTAGAGACGAGTGGCACATGGTACTGACTCTAGCTCTACAGAAAACCTACCCACAGAGAAAGGCAGTGACTGGGCAGGTTATTTGTCTCCAGTGTAAATGAGTTAAGTTTGGGAGAGACAAAACTATATTTTAGATTGATTTTCTATTCTCTCCAATCTCTCACTTCTACAAGGATTCAATACATAGGTTATAATTGTGTTTTTCAATACAGTTTTATTTACTTCTGGTGGTTTTCATGGAAACCCCTTTGGACCTTTTCCAATGGTTGACACAAATTCTTAGTTTCAAAATTATTTTTTTTTAATTTTATCTTTAACTGTCTTCATGAATATTTTATTGGAAAATATAATGGTACGTTTGAATTACAAAGTGCAATTTTCTTTCTGTTTAAGACTTTTAAGAGCTCTTAAATAAAAGACAAATTTTCTCACTTGACCTTGCTTATTCATTATTCTTTTCCCAAGACCAACATCAGCCTGAATTTTCATTTCTGTATTGTTCATTTTTGATCTGTATCATCATGTCGGTGGTTATGCAATGATTCCCATGCTACTAAGTTTACAGAACAGAATAAAAGAATGACCTCATAGCTATTTCTTATTTTTCTCATACTCTTAGTCTTGTGGGCTAGCCTTTCAGAACTATATGCCCTTGACACACTTGAATAACAATGTAACTTTTAATGAGCAATTAATCATTTTTGCTCAGCTCCCCATTTGCCCTGCACATTAATTTTATGTTCAGAAATTGTCCATAACATCTCCACTTAAAACATCATCTCTCTTTTCTCTTTCATTATTTTTGGCCTTGGTTAAAATCTAAAGCTATACAATAGCCAAATAGAGAAGTAAATCTGCAAAACAAAAGATACGAAATGGAAAAAACAATTCAACTACTTGGCTTGTGTGATATTATGCTAAATCTAAATTCCCCCTTCAAGTGTTTTTTTTCCTACCTTTTAAGCTAAACTCAACAAACCAGACAATGCACTGGCATTGTGGAATAGTGCCTAAAAAAATGTTCTAGTTAGTTAGATACGGTTTGGAATCTTGCCTCTGATACTTCACTTAAACCTCTATTATCTCTGAAGTCTGTTTTCCTCAAGTGCAATGGAATCGTGAGAATAAAATTAATTGTGTGCCAAGTACCATAATTCTGCCTCCTTTTACTTGTTCTCAATGCATAGTTAGTTTATATACTATGTTTCGGGAAGTAACTATTAGTACTTGTCCTGTCTGTGTCCACATTAAAAATAATAAATATTTTCTGGTCTAATTGTTATGGATATGATGAGAGTGGGCACAATGCTTGATGAAACTTTAGCCCTAACAAGGATGAAACACGGAGAAGGATGAAATATGGAACAGAAGGAAATCGGGGATGTAGGAAATTCCTCAAGCCACAGTGGTTAATTTATTTAAGCTCCAGTGTGTGTATTCAAAGCTGATACCTTTTAATGCACATGGGATTGGGGTTAGGGCAGATTTTGGTGTCTAAAGGTATTCAGTCAAGCCTATGGGCTGATAATAGCCAACTTTTATTACTCGCTTTCTAAGTACCTGGCAGTCAAAGTTCACTTCACTGCAAAAGGTTGCTACATCATATTCATTTAGGTAAAGTTTGAATTTGGGTTTTTTCAATAAAGAGACCAATTTATTCTTAACCTAAGTAACAAAACTTCCCTTCTATCATCAAAAGATTCTGTTAAATTTCTGTATTTCTGCCATATACTTAGATCATTTTAAGAAAGCATTTCTTTTTTTAAAAAGTTAAGTTCCTAAAACTCATTCTTCCCTTTTGCTATGGTTTTCCAGACACTATTTCTTACCTCTGAAAAATTATGATGTCTTTAGAATTGTCTTGACTGTCAGTTCCTTTTGATTTTTTTTTGATTTTTGTCTTCACAAATTCAAGCCACAAACTCAAAATGATAAAACTGGAATTGTCTTTTATACCTAATAGTTCAGAAACAGTCCCCAGATAACTAAACATTTGTTCTGTCTTAAAACCACCTAGTTTCTGGTGGTTTGCCGACAATTCTTAGTGTTCCTTAGCTGCAGCTGAGGTTTGCAATTTCTGCCTCTGTGACAATGTTGCACCTCCACTTTATGCCCAATTTTCCCTCTTCTTATACCAACACCAGTCATAATCTAGTTTGGGCTCATTTTAGTTAATCATCTCTTCAGTGATCTTATTTCCAAATAAGGTCACATTCGTGGGACTGGGGATTAGGATTTGAACATGTCTTTTGGGGGAAACAATTCAACCCATAACAGATAGCAATTGTTAATTAAAGCACAGCAAGCCTTCAAAGCAGGAAACAACTGGTGAGGCAGCTGATCAAAAAGGAGGTAAATTCAATATGCTAGGGAGAATGCCAGCAATCACACCACGGTTTATGATGCGGGTTGGGTCATACATGGGATCCAGTTTCCAGAACCTGGTTTGAAGAGGCAAGAGGATGGCTGAGATGCAGCAAATATAGGTCCTAGAGAATGTGGATGCTGAATCCATGAAACAGCTTTCATTCACTCCAGTCCCCTCTAACTAAAGAATGCTCCCTATAAATGAGCTGCTATTTATTTATTGTATTTATTTGCCCTGGTCAATATTGACAACTGAATAGAACTAAGTAAGAATGAAATAGAGTCAGTCATTTTTCAGAAAGTAGATGGGGAATATAGAGACCCACAAACACAAGCAATAAAAAAAAATCAACTAACATTAATAAAAAATATGCAGATGTTATAATATTTTACATTAACAGTGCAAAATCCAGTCTATCACTTTTTGACTAGTGGCTGAGAAAACAATGGCCTATTCAAGTGCATCATGTTGCTGATTTGATTTTCCCCATTTTTCATATTTGTGGGGCAATATAATCACATTGGTGGACTGTGGTTATAATCCTTGAAATCACCCATGTTCCTGTCACAGGGTCCCCAACATTGGACACATATGACTTATCTCAGACTCATCTATGAATGTCTATTTTTTTTGTCTTCTGTATGGTGGGGTCGCATTTCATTATTTTTCCATGTAAGTATCCTGTGATTGCAGAACTGTTTGTTGAGTTTTTGTTTGCTTGTTTTTTGTTTGTTTGTTTGTTTTGCTTGTTTGTTTTTTTTTTTGTTTTTTTTTTTGGTGAAGTGCATGGACCGGGAATCAAACCCATAAGAACATCTTTTTACAGTGTTAGTCCTGCAGCCCTTCTTCAGAATTAACAAAAACACATTTCTTAGGGTGGCCCTGAGAATGTGAATTGTTAAGAAACATTTCAGATGATTCATTGGGACATTATAGTTTGAGAGCCACTGTTTGATCACCTCTATGAATCAAACTGTTTTCATTTATCATAGCTCCTTGCCAGAACTTTCACAGTGTTTTAACCATCGTGTGTATGCACATTTATTATATTCCACTTAAAGTGTTCAGGAGAATGTTGTGGTCACCTGCAGAGGCAGACGGACTTCTGCCCAAAACTGGTTCTGATGTTGAGACTGATGATGCCACCCACACACCAAGAAGGTAAGACAAGGTTATATTTTACATAGCTGAGCTGTTTGCGAAGAACAGAGCTGGCCTCATACGCAGGTCTGAAATGGCTTGAAGGAGTCTGGTCAGGTTTTTTATTGGGAAAGTTCCTCCAGCGCAGGCAGAGGCTTGTGTGGTTTGAATCTCCTGTCTGTGCCCAAAGAGAAAGCACCAGGATTTCTTATCAGTTTGTCCAGATGTAGAGCACGAGCGGAGGGAGGGGTGAGGCTCAAAAGCTGTCAGCGGACATCAAAACATGGAGTCTGACTCTTTATTACAATGTTCTTGTCGCTACAGTCCTTATAATAGTCGTTTTTTAATGGCTACACACTGTTTCATTGTGATATAGAACATAGTACACTCAATTAATTCTCACAATTCTTTTGTCCCAGATTTTATTCTTTTTCTGCTTTCGGATTAGTTAGATATTATAAACTCCCAGAAAATAGACTTCCCGGGTCAAAGATTTGGCTTGAATTTTTTAACACCAGAATCAAAAATATATAGGCCCAATATCCATAAAACTCAGCAGTTTTCACTTCACACTCATAAAATGCAGCATAAAAGCTAAAGCACTTTATCTTGAAAGATATTTGTCCAGCAGTAGCTGAAATGGGGTAGGGGAGAATGTATATGACATACAGAACCTGAAAACTATACCATAAAAGTAAAATTTTTGACAGATGGCTATGTGCGGAAAGAAAATAACTATTTTTGAGATATAAATGAAATATTAATGAAAGCTCAGGGATCACACAACTTCTGAGAAGCCATTTCTGATAGCCCTCCTTACTCCCCAAAGAGATTATGACCCTGATGTGTAAAACCTTTGACAGCAATCTGGTTCCTACATGATTCTAACCATAAGAAGGCAAGACCTTCCATCTATTACCTACTCACCAAAACACAGAGCCTGAGAAGCAGAAGTAATTGTAGAAATGGAATGATTTGTGGGTTTTTAAAAACCTCCTCCTTTTCAGAAACTATTGGTTTCTTGTACATCTTCATGTGGGTAGATCTGAGAATTTTTTGCTGGGTTTCTCAGGTTCTGATTTTACTCAGTGAAGGTGGGAGTTTGTATGCATGTCACATTCTCCCAAGAAGTATATTTGTGCTCATTTGTAATTAGAAAACATTGAAATCCATGAAAAATGGGCAACATTTTTACAGCTATTATAACAGAAGACTTCAATTAGCCAGTCTGTGTGTCTAAATCATTCTTTATTTTTCTCACGGGCAGGCACCGGGAACCAAACCCAGGTCTCCGGCATGGCAGGCGAGAACTCTGCCACTGAGCCACCGTGGCACCACCCTGTGTGTCTATTTGTGTGTAATTTAAGGTGATCTTGTAATTTAAGGTGATAGTCTATAATGAAATATTTTGCCTCAGAGCACCATTTAGCCAAGATGGGGTCAGTTCTTGTTCTGAACTCATCCTTAAAGAACCAAGCTTAATTATCTTATAATTATGTGGGAAACCCAAGCAGAGTTTACCGTTTACTCTTACAGAAACAGCAGGATGATGTTAAATCTCTGCAGGGTGTGCTGCAGATTACAAATTTTCTTCAAACTGATCGGTAAACTCCGTTGGAGGAAGGAGGAGGAAGAGAACTTGTAATGCGTACTGGAGTTTAAAAAGTTTATCTTTTTTTTGGTCTGTTAGACATATAAGTATGCGTTGTCTTAATTTTAATTTTCATGGGTATTTAATAAAAGAACATCATTAGAGCTATGCAGCAAAGGAACTTGGGGTTTTAGAGGAATTTGTCTCTGGGCAAAATCCCAGGGAGCCTTGGGAAATTGGCTTTCTCATTTAATTTAAATTTAAAAACATGCTTTATGGGAAAACGCACTAAGACAAAACATCTCATTAACTGGGGCATCCAGTGGGACTAAATTATGGCTCCTTAATATAGTTATAAATACAGATTGATTCAACTGCCAACTTGAAAATGCACTGTGTTCTTATTTCTGCTGTTGAATTAAACTGGGTCATTTAGGTCCCTAAATTGTATCCCCAAAGAATATAAGGACAGTCAGCTACGAAGCCCATATTTTTAATTCCATTTAGAGAAATGGTCAATCACCTTTTCCTATTTATCAGGATTCTGGCTGTGTTCTATTTTTGGTACACATTCTTTTGCTTTTCACTCCTTTTAATTTACACCATCCACTGCAATCACTTGTTCTGCCATTTCGATGGGACTATCTTTCCTTTCACTTCCCAACCATCTAATAGTCAAGTCATATTTATAGAGTGAATACTAATACCAGTATTTAGTTTCCCCATTTTATAAAAGGGGGCAATGAGACTCAGAAAGGTTCAGGTCATCCAGCCAGGAAGTAGAAGACAGTGGGCTTTCTCAGAACCCTCCAACACCACCACATTCTCGGCTCCTTAACATCTCTCTTCCATGTGGACCCTATCTCTTTCTGATAAATCTTCCTTGGATGGCTTCTCTCATCAGGATCAATTGTTTCTGTGTTTTAATTTGCCCTCCCATATCTCCTATCACTTCTTCACCTGTAAACCGAAATTAAATCCATCACACTTATCCATTTAGATGTGCTCTACACTATCATTTTCTAAAGTTCATGACATATTGGCTAGCTTTAATTTTAAAAGTATGTTTGATTTTTCATGGGGCTTATTATATTTGTGTGTATGTGTGTATAGGTGTGTGTGTACAGCCACACTATCTCCCTTGTGATCTGTAAATTATATTTTAAGTACTCAGATTTGATGTGCAAGCAGCTATATATTTTTGTATAATTTTACCTGCAATCACTTCTCTCTCTCTGCCTTAGTCTGAGTCTTTATAATAAAGTACCCACACTATTGAAAAGCTGTTCTAATTGATCTCTACACACGTCAGTACTTCTTATTTTCAAGTCTGACCGCTTTCAGACAAACAGATTAATTTTCCTGAAATGCAAACCTACTCCCATAGTTCTTTTTTTTTTTTTACATGGACAGGCACCAGGAATCGAACCCGGGTCCTCTGGCATGGCAGGCAAGCATTCTTGCCTGCTGAGCCACCGTGGCCTGCCCTCCCATAGTTCTTTAGCTCAGATACCTTCAATGGCACAAAATGATTTCTTTTTAAAGGGCAAAATAAATATCAAATATGTTGATATCATCTGAGTTTTAGAAATATCTTTATCATTTGCCTTTTGATAGAGTTCCCCTATTTTAACCATACTTACCTGCTAAAGGATCAAATAATCTGTGAAGACTACTTTTTGTATTAGGAAAAGGTATTGATTACCTTTAATTTTCCATAGCGCTGTCTGCATCACTTTTATAAAACTTGCAACTTCCTGTTACGTGTTGCTGACACAGCATCTTATGTTCATATTAGAAATGGAGGAAAAATTAATCTTACCTTCAAGAAACAGGCAATGTCCCATATTATTTAATATCTATCCACCTAAATATAATCATGCAAATTGCAGTAACAATAGGAAGTTTCTCCCATGGGTAGAGAACAATACGATAGCCCCCACATTTTTAAACCCTTGGATAGAGTAATTAAGTAACATAATTTTTTAAAACATACATTCTCTGTTACAAGTACCCAGTGTTCTCCTAACACTTTGATCCTTCCCCATACTATACCACATATTATATTGCATTACAATTATTTTAATGTCTTTCCCTCCAGTTATCTATCTTAGGAATTCATCAAAAATGGAAACCATGTATTATTTAGCCTTATATCTCCGGGGTAAAAGTAGTCAACTCCTACTTTATGGCTTATAAGCATTTAAATTAAAATTATGAAAGGAACATTGGCTAAGTCCAACTATATATCCAGAGTTATTGGGAAAAATATTAAAATTAATTATTAATTAAAATCTCAGAACAATAAACTTAGTCATGATGCTTAGCTTTATAAAATGTCCTGAAAATAACCAAGATGATATCACTGATTATTTTAACTTTTCCATGAAAATACTCGTTGTAAAAGTATCAAATCTGTTCAGTGAAAGATTATTCTTTTATAGAAGGCACTCAGATGTTTTTGGAACAGAATAACTGCAAATATTATTACGAAAAGATTCCAAAAAACAACACAGTAGAAATCTCTCAGAATACTGCAATACCAGTTCAAAGAGCTCTGAATTTAGGGTCAGGAGGTCTGGATTGGAGTTTTCTTATTGCAATTGAAAACTCTTTAGCCTTAGACAATCCCTTCCATTCTCTGAGATTACTTCCCTATCTATAAAATGAGACAATTTGCTCATGTTATCTTTTTGAGCTATGCATTTCTATTACTTTAAATATGGTTGTTGTAATCTCTAATTTAGGAGTGCTCAATACCTTATAGGTGGAAAGCTACTGATAGCTAATTTTTGCAGTCAATTGACTTATTCATGAAATGCCTCCTTAGGGTTAACCATTTTATTCTGTTTCCCCCTTTGGTTCACTGAATTTCTTTCAAGTTCCTTGAATTTTGTTTGCTTTTTCTTTTGTTTGGAAGGTATATAAATGTGTGTTATACATATCCTCTGCTTTTGAGGTCCTGAGAGGCTTTGTGTCTGGAGCTATGAAAAATTGATAAAAAGAAGGGAAAGGTTGTTGCCAACATGAGCTATGGAGAGCCTTGTTTGGCAATAGTGGCCAGAGTTTATCGTAAGGATGTTTTAACCTTCAGGTCCAGTGGCTAATGAGCTTCACTGTGACACTGCACGTTGAAATATTTTTTGTTTTGGTTAAGTGAGCTCCATAGTCATCAAACAAGCATAGGCATTTTGTTGATGCTTTATATCAGTAAAATTGGGAAGGGGAGCTGATCTTTGGCTCAATTTATGTTATATAATCCTATCTCTAAGTGATTTCCGAGCATATTCCCAACAAACATTGAGCCAAGCATTAGCTTGTGGCCAAGAAAGTGGAAAAAGGATACAGTGGGTGGAAGCCAATAATTTCCTGCCCTAAAAGAGGGTCCATGAACACATACTGCTATGGTCTTCTGGTGCTTGCCTGTTTCCTGTTATTTCCATGTTGACGATTTAACCATCCTTTAGATCTTCTACTATATCCCTAAATCCTTTTTGAACATTCCACTTTGAATAAGCAAATGGGGATTCAATTCTATGACTTACCATCCAAGGAGACTTTAATAATTGTAAGGGTACACAATTACAGTAAAGATGACTGTGAAAGACAATTTTCTTTGTCATCATCTGAATAAAGATCTTGATATTTTTTGATCAAATCTGATTTTTAGACATTGTAAAATTCTATATTGCTGTCTGTTAAGAAAGGAGCATCCATGTTAATTTTATCTTCTTCATTTAGTCTGCCCATTCTGCTAGCTATAGCTACTAACAAGATCACCCTGGTTCAAAAACATTTGTAAGGGCCTTTATTGAGGAGTTGTAGACAGCAGCAATAAAATGGTTTTTTTTGTTCCAGATGACAGATAGAACACACATTTTGCTTTTTTCCCATCCAAAAATCCCACTGAATTTATTCTGAAGGTAACCCTTTAATCTACATGTAACTCATGGCATTGCTCAAAAACAAAATAAATGTCCATAAATAAAATGTATTTTTAGGAATTTCTAGACTATGGAGATTCAGCAGCATCATACCAACATGCATGGAGAAAACTTTAGCCCTGAATACTGCATTTTTTCTAAACTACTTCTAGTTTTCTGAGTTTCTTTATTATGCATAACAATTTTTATCTATTGGGATGGTTGAGTGATTTTTTTTCCTTTATTGAATAATATAGTGAATTATGTTGATCGAGTTTTGTATGATAAAACAATCTAGCTTCTTAACTTAAACTCTACTTAATCATGATATATTTATTCTTTTTACATGTTGATGGGTTTTATTTGCTAACAGTCTGTTAAGGATTTTGCATCTATGTTCATGATGTGATTTGTGTTATGATGTTGTTTCAGTTTGTTAAAGTAGCTGGAATGCACTATGCCAATGCAATATAAATATGCTTTTGTAAAGGGGATTTTTTAAGTTACAAGATACAATTCTAAGGAATTGAAAATGTCCAAATTAAGGCACCACTCAAGAAAGGCCGACCGAGTCTGGGGTTTCTCTGTCACATGGTAAGGCATGTGGTGATGTCTGCTTGTTCTTCTCTCCAGGCTTCTGGTTTCAAATGGCTCTCTCAGCATCTCTCAGCATCTGTATCTGAACTTTCTCCAAAATGTTCTCCTTTTAAAGGACTCCAGTAAGGTAATTAAGACTCACCTTGAATTGGCAGGGTCATATCACTATGGAAACAACCTAATCAAAAGGTCCCACCCAACAATAGGGCTGTCCCCAGAAGATTAGATTAAAAGAACATGACTTTTCCTGAGTACATAACAGTTTCAAATCAGTACAGATGTCTTGTCTGATTTTAGTATCAGGGTAACACTGGCCTCATAAAATATGTTGAGAGGCATTCCATCTTCCTCTATTTTCTCAAAGACTTTTTTTCTTCATTAAATGTTTAGTAGAGTCTCCACTGAAGCCATCAGTACCTGAATTTATCATTATGGGAAGGTTTTGACTACAAATTCAATTCCTTTAGTTGATACAGGGATATTCAGGGGGTTTTGTTTTGTTTCTTATTCATTCATTTTTGGTAATTTTTGTCTTTGAGGTACTTTTCCATGTCCTCTAAATTATCTTTTTACAGCTGAATAATATTCCAGTGTATATACATTTCACATATTGTTTACCCATTCATCTGTGGATGGACTCTTTGGTTGCTTCCATCTTTTGGCAATTATGAATAATATAATTACGAACATTGGTGTGAAAATATCTGTTTGAGTCCCTGCTTTCAATTCTTTTGAGTTTATACCTAGAAGTGAGATTGCCAGATCATATGGTAATTCTATACTTTACTTTCTGAGGAACAGCCAAACTGTTTTCCACAGTGGCTGCACAATTTTACATTCCCACCAACAATGAACAAGTGTTACTATTTATCCACATTGTCTCAACACTTGTAATTTTCTATTTCTTTTAAGTAGCCATACTAGTAGATACATAACTATATCTCTTTGTGCTTTTTTTTTTCTTTCATGGGCAGGCACTGGGAATCAAACCTGGGTCTCCGACATGGCATGCAAGAACTCTGCCTGCTGAGCCACCATGGCCTGCCCATCTCTTTGTGCTTTTGATTTGCATTTCCCTAATGGCTGATGATGTTGATCTTTTCATGTGCTCTTTGATCTTTTACATATCTTCTTTGAAGAAATGTCTATTCAAATCTTTTACCAGTTTTTAATTGAGTTGTCATTTATGTTTTGGTGTTGTAGGATTTCTTTATATATTCTAGATATTAAATCCTCATCAGATTTGTGGTTTTCAAATATTTTCTTTAATGTGCATAATGTTCATGTCTTTTGTCACATTTGGGAAATTGTCATTATTTCTTTGAATATTCCTTCTGCCCCTTTCTCTCCCCTTTTCTTCTCCTTGTGTGACTCCCATATTGTGCATATTGGTATGCTTGATGGTGTCCCACAGGTCTCTTAGACTCTGTTCACATTTTCTCATACATATTTCTTTCTGCTCCTTAGCTTGAACATTTCAGTTGCTTTGTCTTTGAGTTCACTGATTCTTCTGCCAACTCCAATCTCCTAATGAAACCCTCTAGGGAATTTTTCATTTCAGTTCATGTGGTCTTCAACTCCATTATTTCTGTTTGGTTCCTTTTTAACATTGCCATGTTTTTATTGAGATTCCCATATTGCTCATCCATAATTTTCCTGATAGCTTTTAGTTCTGTCTCCATGTTTTCCTTTGCCACCTTGAGCATACTGAAGATCACTTTTTAAAAAGTTTTGTTTGGTACGTCCAAAGTTTGGTTTTCTTCATTGAATGTTTCTGAATTTTTATCTTTTTCCCTTGGATGGGTCATCATTTCTAGTTTATTTGTTTGTCTCACAATCTTTTGTTGCATGCTATACAATTTAATCTTTTGATGTATTGACTCTAGAATTTAGTCCCTGGGATGTCTGTTTCTTAAGTTAGTATCCAGATAGTGAAATGGCATAAGTTTCCTTGAGGACCAGGAGTTAACAAAAGCAAACAAACCAAAACAAAAACACCTTGATACACTTTATCAATTGGATCTCCATTGATTTGTTTTCTCTATCAGTTTAGCTTTCCTCTCTAGAAAATCAAACTGAGGCATGTGAAGTGTAGGGTCCTATGTGTTTTCTGAGCCTGTGTTGCCCTGGGCTTGTGCCCACTAGTGACTTTAGGAATTTCCCCATTTACAGGAATCTGAATGTCCCCTTATTCCCCATGAAATAGACTGGCCCTACCCCTTACCTCAGGTGCTCTATTGCATGTCTTAGAGCCAGTAATCCTTTTCCCCAAGCCACTTTGAATTAATTGTTACTGTTTTAGCTCTCTGCAAGCTGCTTCTGCTTGCAGGGCAAGTTCTGGGAGGGCAAACCACTTGGAAAGAAACTAATATAATGTTTAGCACATAATGGATGTTAAAGCAGCAGACCCTGATTCTTGCTTTACAAGGGTTAAAAGATTCTAGTCATTAGTTTTAATGCAATATCCCAAATAATTCATTTTTCATTGATGTTTTATGCACAATAATGTGACTGTGACATAGACATTACCCCTTCTACTTGAACTGACTCCAGTTTTCCTTTTTGTTAGTCTGCAAGTACCAATGTTCATTCTGATGTCTTAAATATACAGTATCATAGGTTATGAAGGAAGGTCCTTGCATCTTAATTGTAAGTGGGTTTCTAGCATCAGGATTAACAATCTATAGTTCTTTCTGGAAGAATTTCCTTGTTAAGCAATTCTATTGAAACCTTCTTGAACCAGCTCTATTCTTGGCAAATTGCCATCTGTCCACCCACTCACATACTCATGGCAGACACTACTTCCTCATTGATTTATATTCATAAAGTCATTTTGGTTCACTATTATAAGTTTCATTTCAATTACAAGTGATCCCTTAATTTAAAACCATTAACGTTACTATGGCCATTATTCTTTATTTTCGGCACATTACATTATTATAATTATTATTCTATGCTATTACTAGTACTTAAAGCTATGATAATGACAATGGTAATAATAAATTTCCAACTGTTCATTCCACACCATCTTTGTATGGAACATATCCATTGTTTATAGCTTTAAGTTACTGAAGTAATCTTGTTTTGTCAATATATGTGCATATTTCCAAATAAATTATTTTTTAGAATTGTTTATTTGGAAGTTTTTCCCAGAAACAGTTACTGGGTTAAAAATATTAATATTTTAAAGACTGGGTATTTATTGTTAAAACCAGTATCCAAATATATCAATTTACAGTGCTACCAGCAATGAATAAATGTGTTTGTTTCCATGAAATGCTACCAATACTCTGTTTTACTTAGGTAGGGAGCAGTAAGCAGCAGAGCCAAGATTAGCACCCATGTTTACTGATTTTTGCCATATAATATTTTCAGCAACAGCAGAGCACGCAAGCAAAAGAATATATTGATCTGGTAGGTGCCCTTGAATATTTCTCCATGTAGTAATGCTTCCTAAGAAAATATGCATTGCCTTAGCACAAACTAAAGCCTCAGTATTGGTTTTCGCTTGATGGTCTGGATGAACAATTTTGGGGACAACCTTACATGGTTTTGGTTGGGTAGCAATAACCACACTTCTTGGGTCTGTTTTTCAGGTTTACCACTTATTAAATGTGTGACCATGTGCAGGTTGCTTGATCTCCCTGTGTCTTAGTTCCCACATGTAAAAATGTGCATGATAAAGGTCTATACGTCATAATATTATGAAAATTAAATATGTTATTCATAAGAAAATTACTTAAATGCTGCCTAATCTATAGTAAACTATCAGTAATTGCTAGCTATAGTTTAATTGTTCTGTAGTTAAGCAGGTGCATATATAAGAGATTTTGTCTAAAATAATTAATTAGACCATTTATACTATATTCTAGCAGATATGCTGTGTAGATAAGAGATGGGAAATAGGTTTTATTTCACGTGCAAATGCTAATTGATTGGTAGAGCTGCGCTGAAAAAAACTCTGTGCCCATACTTGTGCTTTTGGAGAGAAAGGACCATAATTGACTAGCAGTGTCTACCACAGGTGCTGAAAGGAGAAGTGGGAGCATACATTAATATATTTTGCATATTTGCTGTAAAACAAATATAATCAAATATTTATATTTAAATTATTTTATTGGTTTTGTATAGATACAGAATGTTCACTTTATAAGCTCTATATAATCCCACACTAAAAATAATTTACCATCTACCAATTAATGCAGAGAAGCTATGAAGCCAGTGTTGAATTTGCAGTGAAGGAGCTTATCTTCTAATACATCATCTATTCATATAGATTCAACTAACACCAATTTTTTGGTGACTGCTTAGGAGACATTTTCTACTCTAACTCTTGACTCCAGATTTAATGTTGAACTCCAATTGGACATCTTTTCTTAGCTTATACCTGGAAGACTCAACTTCAAAATTTGCTTACCTACCTTTATTTATTTCTTCCTGAATAATTTGTATATTTTGAATAATTATAATTTTTTAAGTTACAAATTAAAAAACCTATGAGAAAGCTCTTCCTTTCCTCAGTCAATACATCTAATTTTTTGTCAAGTCCTTTTCAGTCTAACTTTTCCAGTGTAGTACCCACCCTTTCCTTTCTATTTCCCTCCTGGTTGGAATCCTCACTGTTATTTGGAATATTGTAATTATATCCTTATATGTTACCCTGCTTATAGATTTTCCCTTCTATATTGATATTAAGTTGCCTTTCTTTAAAAATAAAGCTGTAACTGTCATCCTTAAAAGAAAAACAACTTCCTTTTATCCCATTTTATGTAGAAAAGAGTCCATTGCCCATTATTTGAATCAAATTTTCTAACCTCAGCTATTTCACAATATTCTAAATATATCATTGATTTTATTAGGTGGAAATGGTCTAAATGCTCTACTTAAGAAACAAATATCCTCAAACTGGATAAACAACAACAAAATTAGCTGCAAGGACATATCTCAAATGCAAGAATTAAAAAAGTTTGGAAGTATTAGAATGGAAAATAAATAACAAAAACATAGGGAGAAACAAGCAAGACAAAATAAAAACAGTAAAATAAAAATCAAAGAAACAAGGTGGGCCATGGTGGCACAGCAGGCAGAGTTCTCATCTGTCATGCCCGAGACCCGGGTTCGATTCCCAGTGCCTGCCCATGCCCCCCAAAAAAGAAACAAAGCATAGGCCAGAAACTGATATGTTGTAAAAGCTTAATAAACATTAGTTTTAACGGGTCTTAGGGAACCAAGGCAGGCTAAAGCCTACATACTTTTAACCACTACACTGAGCTGCATAGGCACAAATTACACACTGTGAACAAAAGTGGGATAAAAAAGAAAATACCGACAGATTTCAATATGGTTTAATATAAAACTTTCATTTATCAAAAGGTAACATAAAAAGGTTCAAAGAAAAGCTGCACTTGCCAAGAAAATTGCACTGGAATCTCATCTAGTTTCTAGATTTAACTAACAGTTTACGGGAAATACAAACTCAGCAGCACATGTTAAATAACACCACAGAGATGCAATCAGCAAAATACAAAACATGGGGAACATTACAGAACAAAAAATGAGGTTTCTTCCAGAGATAAACTGCAAGGAGAAAGAAAAATAGTGAAGGGAAAGCTAGATGTTAAAAGAGACTTAAGAAATATCAAATAAATGCAGTGTTTCAAACAAACCACCTGAAAAAAAAATTTCTGGAAGATTCAGGAAGGTGTTAACAGTAACTGGGCGTGATGATGTTAGGAATTTTTAATTATTTTTTAAGTTGATTGTGATATTTTGTTTGTTTTTTAAAAAAGAGTCCTTACTTTTTAGAGTTTCATATTGAAACATTTACAAATAAATGATATGAAGTTTAGGTTTTGCTTAGAAATAATCCATTGGGTGAAGGGGAGAGAGAATGCAAGTAAAGATGAAATAAGATTGGCCATAGTTGAAAATTACTGAAGCTGGGTGATAGAAACTATTAATATTCTCTCTGCATTTGTATATTTTGAAAATTTTCTAAAATACAAAGTGAAAGATAAAATTAAATATAAAATATTTGCAGGACTAATCAACAAAAGATAAACACTCAACATATACAAGAGAATAATGTAAATCACTTCTTGATATTCCTGTCAAAGTTTAATACCCCAGTTCTAATCAGGAGGAAATCAGATAAATCTAAACTGAGGTACACTAGACAAATAACTGGTATGTAATCCAAAAAATGTTAAGGTTATGAAAGTCAAAGAAAGAAAGAGGAACTATTCCAATCTGAATGCTGATGAGATATGACAACTAAATGCAACATGTAACAATATCCTCTTCTAGAATGACATTATCGGACACTTGGCAAAACATGAATGAAGTCTAAGGATAAGAAAGTAGAAATGTGACAAAACTAATTTCCTAAGTTTATGGCTGAATTGTGGCAATGTAGGAGTATATTGGGTTTACAGGAAATCCAACTAAAGTGTTCAGAGATAAGACATGAAATGATGTCAGCAACTTGCTTTCAAATAGTTCAGAAAAACTAAGTTCTTTGCACCATATTTACAACATTTCTATAAGTATGAAAATGTGTATTAAAAAAACTGTGCATGATAGAACATATGGTAAAAAATGCATGTAAACAGGGAACAAGGAATAATTCTAGAAAAATATGCAGAAAACTGCTGAATGTGGCTATATTTACAGAAGAGAATTGGAGGAAAGACTTCCTTTTCCTTACACACCATTTTTATAAATTTTCCTTGGGTGTATGTGCTTCCTATTCAAATAAATTTTAACTAAAGGGAAAACAAATAAATCATACATGTCTGAAAAAATATGCAGTCTGACCCACAAATTACATATTTTGCCTTGTTCTCTAGGGAAACATTTGCAAGTGCACACAATAAAAGAGGTCATAGAAGAATTCTCATTGCAGCATTGCTTAAAATAATAAAAAAGAAGAAATAAAAGTCCATCAACCTAAAAAAGATCATCGTGGCATAGCCGTTTAATGGAACACTATGCAACAGTTTAAAAGAACATCATCTATCTATATGGCATTAATAGGAGTAGATAGGGCAAGATATATTATTAAATGAAGAAACAATCTGGCACAATATGCAAGTATGATACTGCTTTTGTAAAAATCAAACTTGAAATTATGTGTGTGTGTGGGGGTAAAGTTTAGAAAGATGTACACCAAACAGATAATAGTGCTAATCTCTGAAGGAAATGTGGTCAAGAAGGATTTTAGCCTCATGTAAAATGGTTATATGGAATGTTTTAATCTTTAACTCAGAGAATATAATAATGTGTGATGGTTAATTTCATGTGTCAACTTGGCTAGATTATGGTGTTCAGTCATTTAGTCAAGCAAGTACTGGCCTGATTGTTACTGTGAGAATATTTCATAGATGGATTTGTCTCTATAGTTACTTGATTGCATCTGTGGCTGATTGCATCTACAATCATCAAAAGAGATTGCCCTCAGCAATGAAGAGAGTCTCCTCATCCAATTAGTTGAAAGTCTTAAAGCCAGAACTGGAGGTTTCAGAAGTCAAAAAGAATAGATACCTCTATCTCAGTCAGCCACCCTCTCCTGGGAAATTCAACTTCACCTTCATCAGAGTTTCCAACTTGTAGCCTGTCCTATGGAATTAGGACTTATCGATCCCCGTGGTCATATGCCAATTCCTGTAATGAATCTCTTAATATTTCCATTTATATTGTATCTTTTCTGTTTCTCTGAAGAATCCCAACTAACACACAATGTATTACCTGTATAACTAAAATTTAATTTTAAAGGTACAGCCCCTGATTGAAGGAGCTTCGGGTCTATTGGGAGAGTGTGGAGGACAATGGGAACTTCAACCCGCTCACCAATTCTGTCCCCACACGTGTTGTGCAATTGGGCTGTCAATTACCACTTCCTCACCACAGAGCTGGGTTCATGACCCTGTGTGGTCCATTGAAAGAGTCACCCCTTGGCCACAGTCTTTGGGGGGTGGACAGACACAGAAAGTGTGTGAGCCATCTTGCCCCCTACAGAAAAGAGCCTACTCAGTCTGAGGAATTAAATCAAAGAGGGATAAAGGAAAACAGAGAAAAGGAATTAAAGCAAACCTTAAGGACCTGATCGATTCTTTCCATCCAGTTGGGCCTGAAGCTCTCGCTACAACCCCATGTTTCCCTGGATGTGTGAGAAAATGAATGATTTTTTTTCCTCTTAGCTGTGTTGAGCTGGATTTTTAATCACTTGCATGCAAAATTTTTTTTAGTGTTACAGGGAAACACACACTTAAACAGATAATTTCAGTGAAATAAGTAAATGCAAAGATACAGATTAAAGCCTATGCAGAACAGAGAGGATGGGCATTTCCGCCAACCTGGAACTTCAGAGTAGATTTCCTACAGGAGATGATACCTGAATGGAGGTGAGAACGGCAGTTAAGAATTCTCTAGGTAGAGAACAGCAGTGAGGGAATTCCAGACAGAGTAATCACAATGAAATCATGAATATTTTCCTATCACTGTAGTAAGAAGTGCAGAACAGGGGAAGCTGAGGACCTTGCAAGGGCAACTCCTAGAGTGTTATGTGTTAGAAGTACAGAGTTTATTTGGGAAGCAACAAAAAAATCACCGAATAATGTCAACCAGGAGTGTGACATGGTCATTTTTCATAGACTGAGATAGATGATTCTGGCACTGTCAAGGGGAAAGAATTTACAAGAGCAAAGCTGAAAAGAAAGACAAGTTAGGAAGCTACTGAATGGGTTAGGTGAGAATGATGCAGCATGGATTCCCAGGATGGGAGTGAGCAATGTGAAGAAAGATTTGAAAAGAAGCAGATGTAATCAGCTAAACTTGGTTATTGACTAGTCAAGGGAAAGATGAAGCAGGCATAGTGTATGTGGGCTCCTGTGTGACCCACACAGGTGGGCTGTGACTGATAGAGGGAATAAAAGAGGAAGATCAGATTGGCACAGAGGAAGATGATGGGTTGAGTTTAGAAGATATTAGATTTGCGGCCACTGTGGGAAATCAAGGCTGGAGACATTTAGGAAAAAATAGACTTTATGGATCTAAAGGAGAAGTCAATGCTGAAATAATGAATTGCGTGAATGAACATAAAGACAGAACACAGAGAGACAAGTAAGGAGCCACAGGCAGAACCTGGCTTAGGAAATAACCTAAAAGTCAGGAAAATAGTTATGCTTTGGGAAATAAGACATTTTATGTTAGGATATTATGCACCAATTTATAAAGCGAAATGCTATAAAAAATTGCAAACCAACTAAATGGGAAAGAAACAGTTGATATGATATATCTACTAGAAAGAATATTACAAGTGCTCTATTTAGGAAGAGTTTATAGTAACACAGAAGATGTTGACAGTGAAATGTTAGCTCTCTTTCTACTGGTGTTTTTAAAAATATGTATTAAAGAATGGAAAACTATGCATAGCAAAGTCTGGAAAAATATATCAAAAAATAAATAGTAACTTTTTAGAGGTTTTGAGTCTTTGAGGTTTTTCTTCCTACTTTTCTACATTTTCCAGATTCATTATGTAATAAGTTTATAATGGGGGAAAAAAACTTTATAAAGCATCTCTTTCCACCTCTGTGAAAACTATCCTCAATTTCTATCTGACACAGGACCTGACACTTTCTGGACCTGCAATAAACGCACAGCTGTCTGAGTATGGAAGATTGAAACTTTCTGTCCAGCTACGAAGCATCCATCCTGTGTCCTGGAGTCCTCAAACTGGTCTGGCCTCGGGAGGTGCAGCCCTACAGTTCTGCCTCTGCCCCTTGGAAGTCTGCCTCCTCTCTGTTCTCTGACATGCTGCCTCGATGGGTACCCACAAATAATTTCCCTGCCCTTACTGAGAGCACCAGGAAGGTTCACAGAAAATAATTTTCAGTGGAGCTGTAGGCACCAGCCACACTGTAGATATTGGGTCTGCAGAAAAGCTTGATGTATTGACCTCTCAATTTATGTTGATGGTGAAGCCTTAAGTCTCACTGTACTTTTGACCAGTCCTGACACTTTTGGACATAGAGCCATGGGGCAACTGGAACAGAGTCCCTGGCCAAGAACTTAACTCTGGAACTGTAGGAAGATACTTACTCATTCTTTCTAGGCCAAATAATGACCTCCAAGGATATCCAGGTCCTAATACCCTGGAATCTATGAACCTCACTTTATACGGCTAAAGGGACTTGGCAGATGTGATTAAATTTAAGATTTTGAGATGAGAAGATTATCCTGGAATTATGGGAGGCCCCTAAATGTAATCACAAGTACCCTCATAAGAAGGAGGTAAAGGAGGATTTTACTAAGAAGAGGTAGTGGGAGATATGATGAGTGAAGCAAGAGGTTGCAGTGATTTGAGGAAGGGGTCATAAACCAAGGAATAATGCAACCTCCAAAAGTTAGAAAGGACAAGCGAATGGATTCACCCATAGAGCTTCCAGAAGGAACCAGCCCTGGTGACTCCCTGACTTCAGCCCAATGGAGCTGGTTTTGGACTTTTGGCTTCTAGAACTATGAGAGCACATTTGTGGTAATTAGTCAAAGAAAATAGATAGATAAGCTTCCTGGTAAAAGCAGATGAGATATAGAAATTAAGTGACTTGCCCAAGGATAGGCAACCAATAGGCAAAAAGTCAATATTACTACAACTACTACCGTTATTATCTCTAACAAGTTCTAGCAGTAGAAGACAGCCTCGCCTCTGATAGGTCCAGGTCCATGCCCCTCTGAAAAAGAGCATCTCGCAGACATCTTCAGAGCATGCTGGGTGGGGAGTCCTAACTCTCAGATGTCACCTCCTGATCACTATGACTCATTCATCCCTCCAAATGGTATTTGGAGGAAGGTCCTTGCATCCTTCCTCCAAAAAACAGCTGCCTTTATAAAATGTTAACCACCAGATGCTGGAGCAGACTATGAGTGAACAGACATGACCCCAGTTCTCAAGCAAGTTAGATAATTTAACCCAATGTTATAAAACAAGGACAGCAAAGTACTGGAATGAGGGAAGTCAGACCCTCCTGTTTACAGTTTAGGTAGACCTATCTGCTCCTCCTCGCTCTCTCTCAAGACAATGCAGAGGCTCATTCTAGGAGAGCCCCTCCACCCCACCAAGCAGGTTATTAGAGGTGGCAGATAGTGTAACTCAATTATAAACCTAATTTGTGGAACATACTGATTACTGCTATTTAAAACCTGTGTCTATTAACTTTAGATCTATATCTCCTATGAGTAATTTTTGATTGTTTACTCACTCTCTGGTTTTTGATGCAGTCTTGCCTCCTTATCTTTGGAAGTTCTTGGTTGAATCCTAAATGCTGCATATAGAAAGGAACAGGTTGCCAGAGCTGCCAGCCACTGTGGTTCTGGGTTGTCTTCTATAGGAAAATCTGATATCATCAGAAAAGCAGATATCACAGAAATATTCTCTTATGAAATTAGGGGCATGGTCCCCATAACAGCATGGTTTGAAAACAGACCATGGAATGTTCTTTTCAGGTCTGATCTAATAATGTGTGTGCACCAACGATTTCCTGACTAGAGAAGCAATTCAACTGAGGAATTATATGAACACGGCTTCAAGGAAAAATAAATAGCTTATGATGAACATTCCTGAAATTCCTAGAGGCTATGTTCCTTGGCTTCAAGTAAAAGTTCCCCAGTTTATCAGGAGACAAGATGGTGTAGGAATAATAGCACCTTAAGTTTAAATTGTCAGCATTAAAAGGTTTGGGAGTTTTTCTCAATCCCCCCTCATCTGCAAAATTTAATACAGAATATTAACTATAACGTAACCTAATATTCTGTTCTTTCTAATATTCATTAGCTTGATACACAAACTTGTTATTTCAATTCCTTATATTTGGCTTCACTGACTGAAATTTCTCACTTGAGTACTGCACAAGTAGCAATCAGTGCTATTAGTGACCTTGTCCCTTATATGATACCAGGCAGCAGATTTGAAAAAAAAAAATTGGGACATAATTACATTGAGTAGATGGTCTGGAATCTACTTTTGCAATAAGTAAAGAGCAATATTTCCAGTGTATAAACTGTTCATGGGATCAGGAAAGGTTCTAAGCTGACTGACTTGCCCAAATGAGCCATGAAACAATGAAAAATACAATGGTGTGAGTCTTGTGATCTGAAAACAGAGAAAAAAAATGGCAAGCACTCAAAAAACAACATTTGACAGTCTTTATATTTCATATTTTATAATAGAGAACACAAGAGATAATTCCTTTAAAAACAAGGTTTATATTATAGTGGTAATGATTTAGATAGAGGGGCTGAAATGATACCAAATGTTCAAATCTAATGCTCAGCATCCTGCATGGATGTGTTCACAGGTTCCTGAACATGCCCTCTACTCTCTCATGTCCAGACCCTTCACTTATGCCATTCTCTCTACCAGGAATGCCCTTCCTACCTATGTCAGCCTGTCAATGGCTGGACCCACCTTCAAATTGCACACCAAATTTCAATCTCCTGAATAAGTTCCCAGAATTTAAAATTCAATGCACAATAGGGTGTTATAGGAAAGTTTATGTCCTGGAGCCAGGCTAGGTTGGTGAATTCCAGTTGAATGTTACTTACTGTTCTAGTTTACTAGCTGCTGGAATGCAGTATACCAGAAACAGAACAGCTTTTAAAATGGGGAGTTTAATAAGTTGAAAGTTAGCAATTTTTAAGCCATGGAGATGTTCCAGTTAAAGCAAGTCTATAGAAATGTCCAATCTAAGGCATCCAGGGAAAGATACCTTGATTCCAGAAGGTCGCTAACATTCAGGGTTTCTCTCTCAAGTGGAAAGGCAAACACAGTCAGGGTTTCTCTCTCAGCTGCAAGGGCATGTGGTGAACATGGTATCATCTGCTAGCTTTCTCTCCTGGCTTCCTGTTTCATGATGCTCTCCAGGAGGCATTTTCCTTCTTCATCTTCAAAGGCTGCTGGCTGGTGGACCCCCTGCTTCTCATGGCTATGTTGTTCTGCTCTCTCAGAATCTCCCACATTCTCCAAAATGTTTTCTCTTTTATAGGATTCCAGTAAACTAATCAAGACCCACCTGAATGGGTGGAGACACAGCTCTACTAAATACAGCTTAACAACCATTCTTGATTGAGTCACCTCTCCAGGGAGATGATCTAATTACAGTTTTAAGCATACAGTACCGAATAGGGATTAGAAGAAACAGCTGCCTTTATAAAATGGAAGTAAGATTAAAACATGGCTTTTCTAGGGTACATACATCCTTTCAAACCAGCACACTTATGTTTATACAAGATAGGAAGAGCTGATAGGTATAAACTGGGGCTAACTTAGGCAAACAGGGACTTATGGCACCCTTTGGGTTGACCCTGAGAATTGAACCCATGGACCTCCTACTACAGGTGGCTCAATTGACTGAGGGTCCCCCACCCACCTTTTTTCGAAATCTATCCCTACTTCAGTTTCAAGGCTTTGCCCTCCGTGGGCTACATTCTACCAATTACTAAGGCAGACCTCTGGGAGCAAGGGAGTCCTTCATCTGCGGACTTTGGTACAAGGTATCCCGAAGGCTTTGCTGAACCATCCATACTCTGATTAGCATTATAAATTGTATCCATGCAATTTACACCAAGGTTTGAAAGCTCTCCCATCCCTTCCTGAGTCCCTACTTGTTTCCTTTCACACAGTCATGGCCCTAATAATATCCTGTCTTGACATCTTGACACTCCCACTTCTAAGGGCCTGGAAGACTTGACCTCAACTACTTCTCCATCCCCATCTTATTTTTCCAATATTCACTCCTCTAATAATGTTGGCCTTCTATTAGTTCATTTTGAAGTAAATTCCCTCCCATCCTTGTTTAGTTAATGTCTACTTATCCTTCAGCTCTCAGTTTAAGAATATAATTCCCAGGGAAAGCTTTCTTCCTATGATATGCTATGAAAGCATTTCATATTGGTTATATCACTGCATTCAAAATTCTATGTTTATTTTGTAATTATATTATCAATGATTCTTTCCTCAACTTTACTACAGGATAAATGAATAAATAATTGCATAGTCAAATAGCTGAAGAAATACCTATTTGCTCACCATTGTAGTACAAGCATATTGTAAAGGTTATAGCATATAAGTGCACAATAAATTTATGCTGAATGAATTAATGAAAGCAGTATAAAAATGCCCTTTTCTATTGGTAGTAAATCACACTGCAGTCTAGCAAAGTATTAGTCCTCAAATACTATTCTCTATTTCCTTCTCTTCCCTTCCCTCTTAGTTCAGTAAACTCATATTCATCCTTTAATCTCAGTAGAAACATTGCGTCCTCAGGAAAGGCTTTAATGAAGACCACTCCTCCCTTGATGGAAGACCCCCGTTCTAGTTTGTTAGCTGCCAGAATGTGATGTACCAAATGACTCTTAAAAAGAGGAATTTAGTAAGTTGCATGTTCTAGACCGTGAACATGTCTATAATAAAGCAAGTCTATAATAACATCCAAATTAAGGCAACAAAGTAACAAACAAGAGGTTACCTTTAGGTGGGCCATGGTGGGTCAGCAGGCAGAGTTCTTGCCCGCCGTACCAGAGAGCTGGGTTTGATTCCTGATGCCTGCCCATGCAAAAAAAAAAAAAAAAAGAAAAAAGAGGTTACCTTCACTCAAGAAAGGCCGATGAGGTTCAGGGTTTCTCTGTCAACAGGAAAGGCACATCGTGAACATGGTGATATCTGTTAGCCGTCTCTCCAGGCTTCTTGTTTCATGAAGCCACCCCATGGGCATTATCCTTTTTCATCTCTGAAGTACTCTGGGTGCGTGGGCTCTCGTGGGCCTCGCGGCTCTCCGGCTCTCTCCAAAATGCTTCTTCTCTTGAAGGATCCCAGCAAAACAAACAAGACCCACCTGGAATGGGCGGAATCACATCTCCCTCTAATCAAATGTCAATACCTACAATTGGGTATGTCACATCTCTGCGGAGTTGATCCAATCAAGTGTCCAACCTGCAGTGCTGAATAGAGAGTAAAAGAAATGGCTGCCTCCACGAGATGGATCAGGATTAAAACATGGCTTTGCTAGGGCACATAATCCTTTCAAACTGGCACAACCCCTGTATGTTCCTTTATAGTACCAGAAATTTCCTTTCATATAGTTTACCGCATGTAGAATTTTATATTAGTTCTTATAATAATTTTATTTCATAATAATCAATTTGACTAGTTAATCTCTCTCTCCTAGTAGACTCTAAGTTCCCTAAGGACAGATATGTAACAAATATTGGTTGAATGGATGAATCAATGAAGAATACTATCTCTTTAATCAAGAGCCAGTCAGAAAATCCTTTCTGGGAGTTCTCTAAGTTAGCTGCCAGCTGCTGATGAAGAAAGTCCACATCAAAAATTGACTGACAGTACAGCCAGCGTCACAAATTCTGGGTACACTTTCAGCAAAGACCGAATAGTCTGTTGTGGATGCCTCAGCTTCCATGTAGCTCCTTGGTACTGAAACAATGCCTTACACAGAAGCCCTTTTCTCTTTATCTGCTCTTCCAGTTTTGTACTAAGGGCATGGGCCATTTTCCCATAAGACTACATATGTTCCCACCTGCCTTTGTGTATTGTGCAGTTATTTCTTTCTCAGGCCTTGCCACATTCCTAACACGAGGCATGGCTGCCCTCCTTCTAGGATCCCCCAATCCACTTTGTCTTCTGCCTTATGCCTCCCAACCTCTAGCCTAGGGAAATGCATCTTGGGTCTGGGGAAGTATTCCTCAAAAGCACTTGGCATAATCTTCTTAATGTACGTAAACTCCTAGAACTTTCCCCTAGAAATGAACAACTTTGGGTGCTGATGATGTTCTTAGATAAATTTGACTCTTTTGATTATCATATTCAAAGGCTAGAGAGCTCCAGGGGCTGGTGAGTTTTAATGGGTGCTTTTTTTTTTTTTTACAAGGGCAGTTATTGGGAACTGAACCCGGGTCTCCCGCATGTCAGGTGAGAAGTCTGCCTGCTGGGCCACTGTGGCCCACCCCTTTTATGGGTTCTTATTCCCCATAATCTTGGAAACTTTCAAGACAATTTTTCATTTATTTTCCTGTCTTTGTTTGCTAACCATAGTTTCCTCATGGTCACACCACATCTTTCTGACACTATAAATGTATATAATCAACAGCACAAACATGAACCAGCCATTTGTCAAGTTAATAGTGCCTTTGCCTTGAAAATAAATGGAAATATTTATTGTTTATTCTCTGTCCCCTTCACAGACCCCTTGAACTGTCCTGATTCCCTTTCTCTCACCATTATTTCTCCAGGCAAATGATCCCAGATGCTGGATTATTCATTTTGATTTTACCTTTTCCCACTGTTGAGCTGAGAAAACATAAGATGCAGTTCTTAGATTTTGACCTGTGTGTTTTCTGACCTTTAGTTTCTACTTTAGAACTGTTATTTTTTTTTTCTAGACTTTCCTAGGCTTATATTGGTTATATCAATCTTTTTTGTTAATGATGGATACATATCTAGTACAGAGTAAGAGACTAAAATTACATCATAAAACCTCATTAATTCTATGTGACCCTAGAATATATACTCTTTTGCTTTCCCTAATTGATACTTCCAGATGTAATCTGTGGATATTATAAACAAATGGAATAATGGCTAAGATACTGTTTTAGTTTCCTGGCTTTGTATTCCTAAAACAAATACCAGTTAATGGGTTGGTTTGAATAAGGGGAATTTATTGGCCCACAGTTTTGAGGTTAAGAGAAGTACAAAATCAAGGCATCATCAAGGTGCTGCTTTCTTACAGAAGGACAGTGGCATCTGGGCCTGCTGTAGATGAGGCTCAGTCCTTGGCTTTTTCTGTCACATGGCAAAGCCCATGGCAGCCTCTTCTGGCTTCTCCAGTTTCCATAGACTTCTGGATTCTCCCCACTGTTTTCTTTCCCTGTGTCTGAATTTCATACGGCTTATAAAGGACTCCAGTAACAGGATCAAGATCCATCAAGATTCACTTGAGTCACACGTCAACTGAAGCAATCTCATCCTATTTATAAAAAGTTCACACCCACAGGAATGGATTAAGATTAAGAACATTTATTTCTGGGATACATAACTCCAAAATGCTACAACTCTCTTAATCCATCAGGCCCTGATGCCTTTGAATTTTTCTGGTGGAAGAAAACAGGCAAGCATAAATTAATAAATGACTGAATGATTAAATAAAAAATATAAACAAAAATAAGAATAAACAATCAGTGTAAGTACTATAAAGAAAAATAAATAAGGGTCTAGAGAGTGGCAAGTGTGCTATTTTGGATAAGATGCTCAGAGAAGGCCTTCTTGTAGGTGCCAGACAGCCAAACAAATATCTGAGTGAAATAAGAGAATATATCCACAAAAATAACTGTGGAAGAGCATTCCAAGAAAAGTGAATGGTGAATGCAAAGGTCCTGAGGTGTGAGCATGGCTGCTTTGCTTATGGAACAGCAGGTAGCATGGCTGGAGTGCAATGAATATGGGAAAAGTTGTAGAAAACAACAACCAGGTCATAGTAATTTTGAGTGCCATGAGAAACTATTAATTGGTTTCACCTATTTAAAAGATTCTTTTGGCTGTTGTGTGGAAAATAGATTACGCTGGCTAATAGTGGAAGGATGAGGCCACTGATCTAGGCAAGAATTGATGCCAGCTTAGACAAGGGTGGTTGCTGTGGAGATTAGATTCTGGATGTATATTGAGCTAACAAGTTTGCTTCTGGATCACACGTGAACTGAGAAAGGAAGAAAAGACATAGATAACTCCACCTTTGGATCTGAGCAACTGGGAGAATGGGCATCTGTGCAGCTAGATACAGCTACAGCCTCCACCTAATCTGGGTTATACTGTCCTTGCTATGGCTTACTTCTTTTACCTATGAACTAAATATGCATATCCCTCAAAACATTCTGTAGGCTTTTATTTCTTCTTAAGAATTGAAGTGAATTACCTTTGTTCTCGGCATTTCCCACATTCAGATCTGCCTTTTCTCCTGTGTTGATGGCATCTTGGTTAACAGTGGCAGCATCCACCTAGGAATTATCCTTGATCCCACTCGTCTATACATCTCCCATTTTAATCACTCACCAAATCCTAGAATTCTCTCCAAGAAGTCTCCTCTTAACTCAAGCTCACTGGACACCCTATTTAGGAACTAGTTTAGACACTCCAGTATCCCTTGCAGGAACTGAGCCCCATAGCTGGATCAATAGCTCTTAAAGTTTTATACCAGCCAAAGATCCTGGCTGTCTGCCAGTCAGGGATCTGGACAACAATCCTGGCTCATTTGCATGAAATTGTCCAATTTCAGGCTATCCAAATGATCACAGTCCATACTCAAAATTGTAATTTTCATAGCATACTTTTTCTCTCCTTAAAAGAACTTGAACCAATAGGTACCTCCATCCAATTTTAACTTGAGAGGGGAAAAGATATATGTCTACTCATGCAATTGGTTTAGATATTGTGCTTATGAATAATCTAAGTCAACAAAAATACATTGGAAAAAAAAACGGTTAGCAGTCAATGACAGAGAAAGAAGTAAACAGAACATAATTTCAACTAAAGCTTAAAATTGGACTTTGCCAACACTAATAACGTAAGAGCTAAATGATGTTCTTATCTCTTTGCTGTCTAAAGTGGACCAGAGACATTTTTGAGCAGTGCAACAAAATTTTTCCAACCTGATTGAACAAAGGATCACACAACTCAGAAGTCATTTCTGTGTATAACTTCTTTTGCAAGTGCGTCCGCCAGCCACTCTCCCAAAATATATTTTAGTTGAAAATCAAGCCATTTACCAAAGTTGGTAAGAATAAAATAACAAGAAAGTTACAACTACTGGAATTATAACCAAAAAGCGGGATAAATGAATTGGTGGAAGGTGGAGCCCAATCCTCCATGGGCATCTATCAGAGCATAAACTCTTTATGACCCTGAATAGATGGTTCTTAGTTTCAAACTCAGAATCTTGGCAATGACATGGCAGCTGGTGCACATGAAATAATTTAGCACACATTGACATCAACTGCTGATCGACTCAGCAACTTTTCCTCCACAAAGCAGCAGCTGTTTGGCTTAAAAATGTCCAGTTGCAGGGGAAGGGGTAAAATTAGACATATATATGGAAGCATAAAATCCCGTTTTGAAACAGATGTGACTATTGTGATTGAATGAGCTTTCATTCCAATCACTGTAGACAATTATTTAACTCTTCACTAGTTAACTTTTAGTCCTTCTACAAATATGTGCTGGCACATAATACGTGCTCGGGAAACATCTATTGAATAACATTTATTTAAATTCTATGGGCATGATAAACAAGATGAGTAACTCCCAAGCTGATAGACAGAATGTAAGCAAAACAATCATAACCAATGGAAGAAAATTTAGAACATGAATGATACGGCAAGAAACCATAATAGATAATTAACAATGGTATGACGGAGGGCAAAATATTTCTGTTCTGAGGGCAAGGCTCTTGGGAAGTGGTGTGGGTTGATGTGCGCTGGAGCCATGGTTCTGAGTCACCATCAACATGACCTTAGGCATGTGGCTGAGCCTGTTAGATCTATTAGTTCACCTATGAAATGGTTGTAATGTGTTTCCTGTAGTCCAAGATGGCATTGATTGTAAGTGCTAACATTTTTGGGTACCATAAAACAGAAAAATTCTCTGCCTATTATAAGATATTATTTATTGTTTAAGAGTTATCACAACTTCAAAGACAAAGTTTGGGAATGATGTGTATCTAAGCACCCCTGGAATGTGCTGATAGTGACCGCCTCAGAGTAAAATTTGGGGGATGAAACAGTGTAGTGTACATGGAGAGTTTGCAGAGCAAATAATAAATGTTAAACTTTTGTTGCCAATTCTTGGTACATAATAAAAAATAGTCTGAATTTCTATAGATTTTTTGTATAAAAAAAAAATTCCCAGATTGATCAGAATGAAAACAGAGACCAGAAATAATCTGCTCCTTATAAAACATTCATATGAACCAAACAAACTGGTTTGGATATTTAAAAATTTACAGAGAAGAAATAGACGTGAAAAAGATAATTTTAGACAAAATATTCATAGAAAAAAGCATAATGGGAGAAAGAAGATAAAGAATATTGCCTACTGTAAGAGCTTGTTTTGAGACAGTAGCATTGAATTAGCTATTCTGACACCATTGACATACACCAAGGCCACTGAAACTTCCTTCTCTCTTTTGGAGTCTATTTTGCCCAGTTATATTCCTTGGCATGTCAGCTATTTTCTTCACACTTCAAAATCTATTTAAATAGATTTGAGCAAATTCTTCTCTAAAAACTATTTTAAAGATTCTGTTTTGGTTTGCTTTAGCAAAACAATATGCCAGAAATGGGTTGGTTTGTACAATGGAGACTTATTTGTTTATAAATTTACAGTTCTAAAACCATGAAAATGTCCCAATAAAGGCATCAACAGGATGACAACTTCTCTGACGAAAGGCCGCTGGCATTTGGGACATCTCTGTCCTTGGAAGGCACTTGGCCAGCATCTGTTGGCCCTTTACTCCCAGGTTCCGTTGTTTTCAGCGTCTGATTACAGTGGATTTCTCTCTGAGCCTGTATGGGTCCTTTCTTAGCATCTTTGGGGTGTTTCTCTTTGAGCTCTCTTGGGGTGGTTCTCTCTTTTATCCTCTCACAAAGGATACTAGTAAAGGATTAAGACCCACCTTGAGTTGGATGGGTCACATCTCAATTGAAACAACCTAATCAAAAGGTCCCACCCACAATAGGTCTGCACTCACAAGAATGGAATAAAAAACATGGCATTTTCTGGGGTACATACATCTTCAAACCAGCACAGATTTCTCTATGTCTGTAATTATCTTTCCATTTTCCTCCGTATTCTCTATAATGGGTAATGGCAAGTGTTGGTGTAGAAGTGACGATCTAGGAAACCTCAGGCATTGCTACTGAAAACCAATAAGTTTTACTATTAGCACTTTATTATTTCTTGGTTAGAGCAGTTACTGGTTTATCTGTTTTTTAGAATTATTTTTTATAATAAGATCTGAATGTGTGTATTGTTTTTACTGAAGACTTTTTTTTTTTTTTAAAAGATATATCTTTAGTGCATTTTGGGATCACTTTTCCTGGAATTTAGTGGTTCTATTCATGTATAGATTCTGGTCTTCTTTTACTACAGAAAAGTTTTTTCTGTTATATTTTTAACATTTTGCCTATTCTACTTGTAGTCTACTATTATTCAGAGCTGTAATTTTATGGATGTTGCATCTCTTTTTTCTGTCCTCCATACATACCATTTTATCCAATCCCCTTTGTATATTTTAATTGACATCTAATTAGCCTAAGATGCACAGATCTTAGGTGTTCAGCTTGTTTAGTTTTGATAAATATATAGATCCATGTAACCACCCCCCAGAAATAATATATAGAATATCTCAATCACCCCTGAAAGTTCCCTCATGATCCAATTTGGTTTCCCAGGCAACTACTTTCTGATTTTTAGCACTTATCTAATCACTTTTATATCTTTCATTGTTTACATTTTATGTTGAATGTTTATTTTCCAAATCAGTCCCCTATGTATATAACTACGTATATATTAGTTCTGCTTTATGTTACTTCTAAGGTATTTTTCATGTTAGTAATGTTTTTATTTTTATCTTCCATTTCTGTTTTGAGTTCTGCTAGCTCATTTCTGTATACTGGTGTTATTTAACTCCCTTGTTGTTCTGTTGTGTCTATTCTTTTGTAATCTTTTCACAAATAAATGATCTTTTTAAAAAAATAATATTTCTCAAGGAGAATTCTTGTCTAAAATTTTCAGTTTCCTGAAGTAATTTTTCTTTAGATGTAATATTTTTCCTTTTCCAATTTTATGTTTATGGTCCTCTTTTTTTTCCCCCAATATCTGCCCCTGGTTTCTATGTAAAATACAATCATCTCTTAACAGAGGGAGTTCTAGCCAAACAAGCTATTGATACAAAATAATATGAGTTCCTTGAGATGAAGACAAGCTTACTTCTCTTTCCACTCCTGACATTTTTTTCTGACCTGTCTCTCAATATCCACATGGGGCTAATTTCCATGTCTCTTCTTTAGAATTGTTGCAAAGTAACAGAATACCCAACTAACTGTGTCTTACATAAATAGGGATTTGATTTCTGTTTTAGGGTTCTCCAAAGAAGCATGACCAACAGGAATTGGCTCATATGACCATGAGGATTGGCAAGTCCAAATTCTGTAGAGCAGCTACGTGTTGGAAACTCCTGTGAAGGTGAGGTTGAATTTCCTGGGGAAAGCTGGCTGGCTGAAGTAGAGACAGGAATTTTTCTTTCTGACATCTAAAATCCTCAGTTCTGGCTTTAAGACTTTCAGCTCACTGGATGAGGAGACACCTTTCATTGCTGAGTCCAACCAGAACTTCCATAACCCTCCTCTCATATTCTTTCTCCACAGTAGAGATCAAAAAAGGCCATGTCCTCACATACCCAACCTCCCTTACATTTAGAGCTGCCAATTTGTACCAGTTCTTACCAATAATCTGCAAAGAGATTGCTGACAATGTTCTTATTTTCCTGAGAGAATAGAAAGAAAAGTTTCTAGCTTTACTCCTTCCTTCTTTTACTGCTTTTATGATAGATGTGATTCCTGGAATTGAAATAGCTACCTTATCACTATAAGGTAACAGGCATGGAAAGGAAAAGCTAACACCTAAGGATAGGAAGCATATTACACAAAAGAGAGTGGATCTGTGATGAGATCATTGAGTTACTAAACCAACACCAGGGGCAGTCCACGTCCAGACTTCTTATTATAGGAGGAAATTGTGATGATTAACTTCATGTGTCAACTTGCCTAGGTGACGGTACCCAGTGATTTGGTCAAGCAAGCACTGGCCCAATTGTTAGTGTGAGAGTATTTTGCTGATAGATTTGCATCTATAGTTATTTGCATTTGTTGGATTGGGGAATCAGCAGTGTTTTCCACATGCTCTTTTGAAGTGAGTATGGAAGCAATTGGCTCACAGGAAAGGACCTTATGTGATAAGCTCACTGTGTGGTGAGCTGGTGTTTTTCAGTCTCTGCTCAATTGACTTTGCTCAGTTACTACTGGTCAACTTACATAATTCTTTATTTTTATTAATTTTTTACTCATTCTATCCATACCCTGGATAAAAGGAGCTTCAGACACAAAGTTTTTGCAATCACATGGTCACATTGTAAAAGCTATATAGTTATACAATCGTCTTCAAGGATCAAGGCTACTGGAATACAGTTCAACAGTTTCAAGTACTTCATTCCAGCCACTCCAATACACCATAAACTAAAAAGGGATATCTACATAATGCATAAGAATAACCTCCGGGATGACCTCTTGATAAATAAAAAAAAATTTAACCTCTGCTTAAAATTTTTCAGCCACTGAAACTTTGTCTCATTTCTCTCTGTCCCCTTTTGGTGAAGAAGTCTTTCTCAATCCCATGATGCCAGGTCCTGGCTCATCTCAGGAGTCCTGTCCTACACTGTCAAAGAGATTTACACTTTTGTGTAAATTATGTTATGTCCCATATATGAGGGAGGGTAGTGCGTTTGCCTGCCGAGTTGGCTTAGAGAGAGAGGCCACATCTGAGCAACAAAAGAGGTGCTTTGGGATGACTCTTAGGCATAGTTATAAGTAATCTTAGCTTCTCTTTTGTAGGAATAGGTTTCATAAGGGTGAGTCCCAAGATCAATGGCTCATCCTACTGAATTGGTTGCCCCCACTGCTTGCAAGAACATCAGGAATTCCCCAGATGGGGAAGTTGAATATTTTCTCCTTCCCAGTCCCCCAAGGGGATTTTGTAAATACTTTTTTATTCACTGCCCCAATTACTCTGGGGTATATTGAGGCATCACATGAACCCAGATAAACCAACAAGATATCACACTCTATTCAACATTCCATGTAATCATGGCATTCAAAAAAAACTGACCATACAAATTAAATGTGAAAATACACTAGCTAATATAT
Organism: Myrmecophaga tridactyla; assembly: GCA_004026745.1. Lineage (NCBI taxonomy): Eukaryota > Metazoa > Chordata > Mammalia > Pilosa > Myrmecophagidae > Myrmecophaga > Myrmecophaga tridactyla. Next base: position 114,560 of record PVIY010002620.1, read on the forward strand.
AAATTTTATAACAAATAACCATCTCTCTCTTTGGTCTCACACAGAAGTTGAGGTTTTAAAATATGGACCACATCATCCTTTACCCTGTGTTCTGATTTACCTTAGTTCTATCCGGATCAGCTTCTTTTAGATCTCTGGCCAAAGTCTGATCACTTTTTCAACTTTTTTCATTTTATGTATTTTTAAGAAATTCTATTGTATAATATAACATATATACAAAGAAAATAAAGAAAAAAGCAGTACTTTCAAAGCACTCTTCAAGAAGTTGTTACAGGATAGATTCCAGAGTTTGTCATGGGCTACCATACCATCATCTCAGACTTTTCCTTCTAGTTGCTCCAGAACATTGGAGGTTAGAAGGAATAAATATATTTTTATCATCACAATTGACTTTTTTTTCTTTTTTGTGAAGAATAGCATATATATATATATAGTTTCAAACCACATTGCCACAATTAGTTGTAGAACAGATTTCAGAGTTTGGTATGAGTTACAATTCTACAATTTTAGGTTTTTACTTCTAGCTGCTCTGAGATACTGGGGATTAAAAGAAAGATCAATACAATAATTCAGCAATCATACTTGCTTGTTAAACCCTGCCTTCTCTGTATAACTCTACCACCACCTTTGGTCTTTCACTCTTTAGTGGTGCTTGGGCTAAGCACATTTTCATGTTGGAAGGGTCTGTCTATAATATTGGGAATGGAGATGGATCTAGCTGATGTTCTGGAGAGGCTGGCCCCTCTAGGTTTGAGGACTTATCTGGTCCAGGGACCCATTAGGAGGTTGAAGGTTTCTGGAAAGTTACCCTAGTGTATGGAACCGTTGTATAATCTTATATATTGCCCTAGGTGTTCTTTAGCATTGGCTGGAATGGGCCTGGTTGGGGTTTGGCAAGTTATGATAGGTAACAATGTCTGGAGTGACCACCAGAGTAGCCTCTTGACTATTTGAACTCTCTCAGCCACTGATATCTTATTTGTTACAGTTATTTTCCCCTCTTTGGTCATGATGGCCTTGTTGATCCCATAGCGTCAGGGCCAGACTCATCCCTGGGAGTCATCTCCCATGCTGTCAGGGAGGCATTCACCCCTGGATGTCATGTCCCAACTAGTGGGGAGGGCAATGATTTCACTTGCAGACCTGAGCTTAGAGAGACTGGGGCCACATCTGAGCAACAAAAGAGGTCTTCCAGAAGTGACTCTTAAGCATACCTATAGGTAGGCTAAGTTTCTCCGCTACATACATAAACTTCACAAGAGCAGGCCTCAAGATCAAGGGCTTGGCTATTGATTTGGGTGTCCCTAATGTTTGACACATTATCAGTGGTCTCCCCAGTGTTAAGTTCAGTAGTTCATATTTTTTCTCCCATTCCTGAAGGAACTTTGTGAATACTTTTTGATTATCTGCTTAATATATTCTAGGATTTATCCAAGCATTATATTGAGCTATACAGGAATAAAGGCCCTCATTCTTATTCTGGGCTCCCTGTGTCTCAATTGTTCAAATGAGCTATCCAGACAGGTTGAATTACATTACATGCTACAGAAAATTTAGTTTCCAGACAAAATATACTTTTCTTCCTTTGGTCTCAGAGAGTAGGTGAGATTCTAAAATATAGACAATGTCTTCCTTACCCCTGTGTTCTGAGTTATCTTAATCCCAACCTGATCAGCTTCATTCTTATCTCTAAATACCAGATTATCTAACTATCATCTATCTATCTATTACCTATCTATCTATCTATCTATCTATCTATCTATCTATCTATCTATCTATCATCTATATCTATATCTTCATCTGTATCTATATATAAAAGAGTCTCTCAAAATCCAGAAATAATAATAACCACTCCAAACTAAATGTGACTTCTACAAGATCTTACAGTCTAGGCCCCTGTTTTCTTATAAACATGTTCTAAAGGAGACCATACAATAGTTTTTCTTTTGTTTCTGGCTTATTTTGCCTGACTAGATATCCCACCAGTTCATTCACATTGTTACATGCCTCACAACTTTGTTCCTTTTTGTAGCAGCACAATATTTGATTATAGCAGCACAGTATTTGATTATATGCATATACCATTGTTTGCCCATCTGCTTCAGTCAGTGTATCCTTCAACCACCTGCATTCATTAGGTATCATGTATAATGTCTAAAGTCTACAGTCCATCATCACTCTCAATTTTAGATAATTTCATTGTTCTCAAGAAAAAGATAATCAACACACTCTCACCAAATAGGAAATCTAACCCCCCCCTTAACTCCTGTCCCTCCCCCATTATTTATCCCTGGTGTTGCTGTGGTACAGCTGATGTTTTCCTGTTAAACACAGCCTATCGCATGCAATAGACATTTACCCCTATACCCTGAACTTAAACGCTCCTTGTACAAAAATCATACCTTTGAAGAAGTTCATGCAAGAACTTACTTATATTTGCAGTGTTAATCAGTGGGACACGTGGGTCTATACAATGCAATCCCTTTTCAATCATGGTCACCTTCAATATGGTAATATTACTTATAGACCCACTAGTGAACTCCTTCACTTCTATCTATTCCTTTACATTTGAGTTCAACCTCATTAGCTAACTGTTCACCCTTCTCTAAGTCCCCTATATTCTGTATTATAAGACTAGATTTTACCTTTACCATGGTCTTAAAAGTGGGGTCACACAGTGTCTATCTGTGCTGGTTTTACAGGATTTATGTACCCTAGAAAAGCCATGTTTTAATCCCAATCAATCTTATGGGAGCAACCATTTCTTTTAATCTCTATTCAACAACGTAGGTTGGAAATTTGATTAAGTTGTCTCCAAGGAGATGTGACTTACCCACTTGTGGGTTTTAACTTTTCATTAGAGGGAGATGTGACTCCACCCATTCCAGGTGGGTCTTGTTAGTTTACTGGAATCCTTTGAATGAGGAAGCATTTTGGAGAAAGCTTCAGAATGATGGGAGAGCAAAAGTGCAGAATCACGAGAATGACAAGAATGGCAGAGACACGAGAACTGCAGAATCCACCAGCCAGTGACCTGTGGAGATGAAGGAGAATTCCCTGGGGGAGCTTTGTGAAGCAAAAGGCCTGAAGAGGAAGCTAGAAGATGTTGCCATGTTCACCATGTGTCTTTCCAGTTGAGAGAGAAACCCTGAACTTCATCAGACTTTCTTGAGAGAAGGTAACCTCTTGTTGGTGCCTTAGTTTGGACATTTTTATAGACTTGCTTTACCTAGGACATTTTCTCAGCCTCAGAACTGTAAACTAGCAACTTACTAAATTTTCTTTTTTAAAAGCCATTTTGTTTCTAGTATATTGAATTTCAGTAGCTAGCAAACTAATCTCTGTGTCTGGCCCTTCCTTAACTTTTATAACCACAAATATGGATCAAATAGTTGTTCATAATTTGTATGTAACATAGTCTTAGCAAAAATTAGTAGCATTAACATTTAAAATTAGTAGTATTAACATTTAATTTTCACCTCTGCCATAACATTGGGGAGCATGTTATATTTTATAATGTAGTTTATCTGTTTCTAAGGTTTTTATATCACATCTCTATAAACCCTTATCCTTTGCTTATTCTAGTGTGTCATTTTCCTTATGAGCAATATTTGTAATGGTTTTTTTCTTTCTCCTTACCATTTAAGTGCATTTGCAGACCATAAGCTGTACTTCGGGGACCCTTATAAGTGAGTTATATTGGCATTTTACAGAGAAGCAGAATCCCAAAGCAGAAATACATAAGACAAGTCAATAGGCTGTCAAAGTTAGTTTTGAGTCAAAGGATTTACTCAAAGGATTTTGAGTCAAAGGATCAACTGAAGAAAAAGTACACAACACTTTGAGAAAATGACTGCTTGGTCTTGAGGGAATGTTTTTGTCACTTTAGTCAACTGGAACTGTCTAATCAACCATTAGAGATTTAGTTTATATGTACACACACTAATGATTGTTTGTGGTTATTCTTGTAGTAGAATATTGGAATTCATACTGAAAAGATTGATTCCAATCCAAACTTTATCATTTTTAACTTAAACACTTAAAACTTCAGGATTAACATTTTAGAACACTTTCTTCCCTTCATTTTTCTAGAGTAGAAAATGGAATTGGAGTTGGCAATAGTGAAGTATTAAGCTCAGCTCAAAGAAGTAAACATTTTTCCCAAAACTTGAATACCTTGTGATGTCTTCTTTAATTACCTCCCCATTTGACATACTTGCAACAGAACAAATCATATGTCACAATAAGAAGTTAAGTTGTTCTAAAGAAAGGCTAAGCCATAAAGGTTTTGGTATTTCTTTCTATGATACCTTCAGATATCCAAAATTATTTTTCTAGTGGGTTTTTGATAACTGTCAACTAGTATCAGGGAAATTTCAGGTGCATCTAGTCAGTGCTAGCATCTTGGCATATGATATACTGCTTAAATAACTGTTTGACTTAGCATCCAAATAATGTCTAAGGCATATAGATCATATTTAACAAATAGAGCAGTAATAAAATGCACTTTGAAAGAGATTAAGCTTTCATCTTATCTCATGAGGACTCATCTAAAGGGAGGCAACATCCATCCTCCATTCCCAAACTAAAAAGAAATGCTTACTGACTGTAGATGGTTGTTTCAGATGAGTAAATGCAGTATATAACAAGTCTTCTAACTGGTAGAACCAGACTAGCCCTGGTAGGTTCAAAATTCTCCAATCCATAACCATAAACTACTTTCCCTTTGATTAATTTAGCCTCTCCCAGCATGAAGTAAGATTTCCAAAGACATAAAAAGCTGAAAATATCTAGGATTTATTCTCTTTTTCTTTTTTGAGAGCATGTATCTGAATGTATATCGCAACTGTAAATTATAGACAAGGAAACTTTCTCTTATAAGATTAATGAAATTACCTGATTAAATTCTAGAGCACTGGTTAGTATTGTGAATAAAATGCATTACTGAATAGGCTTTAGAGCTTTAAAACTATGGAATTACAAATAAACTTGAAGGACAGGACACCTGAAATCCTACACACAAAAGAACAGATAGGGAAAAGACTGGAAAAAGTGAGCAAAGTCTCAGGGAACTGAATGACAATGTGAAGCACACAAATATATATATTATGGGTATCCCAGAAGGAGAAGAGAAGGGAAAAGTGTCTGAAAAATAATGGGGGGAATAATCACTGAAAATTTCCCATCTCTTATGAAAAACAAAATTACAGATCCAAGAAGCGCATCATACCCCAAACAATTTAGATCTGAATAGACTTATTCCAAGAACCTAATTAATCAGAATGTCAAATGTCAAGTACCAGGAGAGAATTCTGAAAGTGGCAAGAGAAAAGCAATCCATCACATAGAAGGGAAGTTCAATAAGAACATGTGCATATTTCTCAACAAAACCATGAATGTAAGGAGGCATATCTGATATATTTAAGGTACAGAAAGAGCAAAATTGCCAACCAAGAACCCATACCCAGGAAAATTGTCCTTCAAAATGAGGGAGGGAGAGTTTAAAATATTTTCAGACAAATGAACACTGAGAGTATTTGTAAACAAGAGACCCTGTTCTGCAAGAAATACTAAAGGGAGCATTACAGGCAGATAGGAAAAGACAGGAGAGAGAGGTAAGGAGAAGAGTGTAGAAATGAAGACTATCAGTAATGGTAAAAAGAGAGAAAAAATAAGATATGATATATCAGAATAAAGTCATGACACATGCACCAACATGGATGAACCTTGAGGACATTATGTTGAGTGAAATTAGCCAGAAACAAAAGGACAGATATGTATAACATCACTAATATGAAATAGCATTGATAAGCAAACTTTGATAATTAAAATTGAAAACACAGGCTAACAGGAGATAGAAAGATAGTGATTGGGCATTAGAGCTGAAGGAATACAGAATGTTCAACTGTAAAGACCTAGAAATGGAAAGCACAATACTGTGTGATGTTTGCACAATAGTGTAAGTACACTGAACAAGGCTGGTTGTGAGTATGGTTGAGGAGGAAGGCTGAGGACATGTATGATACCAGAACAAAAATTATAAGATAAAGACTGGGACTGTTAAACTTAGCAAGACCTAGAGCGGGCAATGATGGTGATTAAATGTACAAATATAAGAATGTTTTTACATGGGAGAAGACAAATGAATGTCAATATTGCAAGGTGTCAAAAATGGGAGAGTATGTGGAAAAATACAATCAATGCAAGCTGAGGTCTATAGCTAACAGTAGCATTGTAATATGCTTCCATTAAATGTAACAAAGCAATATACCAAAGCTAAATGTCAATTAGAGGGGGATATAGGGAGTGGTATGGGATTCTTGGTGCTGTTGTTGTCTCTTCTTTTTATTTTATTTTTTAATTTGTTATTCTTCATTTTTTCCCTCTTTTTTTTCTTTGCAGAAGAAATGGAAATATCCTCGTATAAATTTTGTAATGGTGAATGCATGACTATGTGATTATACTGGGAACCATTGATTGTTCACTTAGGATGGATTCCATGGTGCAAATAAAACTATTTAAAAACATAAACAGATAGATACAAGCGCTGGAGAAAATGTGGAGAGAGAGGTGTACCTATTCACTTCTGGTAGGGAAGTCGAATGGTGCAGCCCCTTTGGAGGACAGTGCGGTGACTCCACAGGAAGCTAAGTGTAGAGTTGCTATATGATCCTGAGACCCCATTATTAAGTTTTTACTTGGAAGAACTGAAACAGGGACATGAATGGACATTTGCACAGTGGTGTTTATGGTAGCGGTGTTCATGATTTGCAATGGATGGAGGTGGCCTAAGGATACATCACCTGATGAACAGAAGGATGAATTGTTAACTGTATATATACAATGGAATATTGAGCAGCTGCAAGAAGGAAAGAAGTTGTGAGGCATACAACTAGGTAAACAGTGAGGACAGTATGTTGAGTGAAATAAGCCAGAAATGAAAAGACAGATATCCTAATACTAATGTGGACTAATTATAATGTTCAAACTCTGAGAATTGAATCTGGGAGCATAGGTTATTGGGAAGGTTCCTAGATTGTGAGATCCTACAGAAGTCATGTCTTTTCCTGAGTTGTAACAGTTATTTCTAAATTCTGAGATGCTGAGCTCTTTGTGTATAACCTGGCCATTCTCTGGAACTTCAGGTATCTGTGTGACACCTGAGACTCAGAGTTAGAGTTCTGCAGGTTTGAAAGTCAACATCATCCCATGCAGCAATGGTTTAAAAAGCTGAAAAAGGGATCAAACTTCAATTAGAGATATAAATGAAGCCGATCTGGCTAGGACTAAGGTAAATCAGACTAATGAGTAAAAGATAATATTGACTATATTTAAAATTTCAACTTCAATCTGAGTCCAAAGGAAGATGTTTTTATTGGTTGCAAAATTTATATTTTCTGTAGCACACTATCTAATTTAACTTATATGATCAGTTAATTTGAACACTCTAATTACATGGAACCTTGAATAGGGAGTGAGAATTTTTTTTTTTTGGTTTGTACAGGCTAGTATGGTGCCCCAATATATCCCAGGGTCACCTGGGCAGAAAATAAAAACATATTAGGAAAATCCCCTTGGAGGACTAGGAAGGAAGGTGAAAAATGTTTAACTTCCCCACTTGGAGAAGACCTGATATTCTTGCAAACATTGGGGTCTAACAACTTAATAGGCCAAGCCCTTGATCTTGGGACTTGCCCTCATGAAACTTATTCCTGCAAAGAAGAAGCTAAGACTACCTATATTAGGCCGAAGACTTTCCCCCAGAGCACCTCTTTTGTTGCTCAGATGTGGCCTCTTTCTCTAAGAAAATTCTGCAGGTGAACTCATTGCCCTCCCTCTGCATGGGACATGACTCCCAGGAGTGTAAATCTCCCTGGCAATGTGGGACATAAGGCCTGGGGATGAGCCTGGCCCTGGTGTCAGAGGAGTGAAGAATAATTCTTGACCAAAAGGGAAGAGGAATGAGACAAAATAAAGTTTCAGTGACTGAGAGATTTAAAATAGAGTTTAGAGGTCATTCTGGTGGTTATTTATATGCATTATATAGATAGTTCTTTTTAATTTCTAGTGTATTAGAATAACTAGAAGGAAATACTTGAAATTCAAACTGTAATCCAGTAGCCTTGCTTCTTGAAGATAACTGTATAACTATATAACCTTTAGAGTGTGACCATGTGATTGTGAAAACTTTGTGACTAACTCTCCCTTTATCCAGTATATGGACAGATGAGTAAGAAATTAAAGACAAATAAATAAAATAAATGAAAGAGGGCTTTGGGAGTATGGGATATTTTAGACATTCTTTTTTATTTTTATTGTTTTTGGAGTAATGAAAATGTTTGAAAATTGATGGTGATGATCAATGCACAATTATATGACGATACTGTGAACCACTGATTAATATTTTGGATGATTATATGGTATGTGAATATATCTCAATGAAAAAAGAACACAAAAAGTATATATGATTTCAGAACAAAGACATTTCATATAGTTTGAGGACATTGGGCCTCTAGTATAATCATTAAAAAGGCCATGATCATACGTTTACTAAGGTTACTGTTTAAGACTAAGATACAATACAAGGTGGTTACATAAGTGAATATCCTTGTTCTTAGGAAATGTACATGGCATTATTAAGTGTTCAAGGGGAACAATGTATACAACATACACTCAAGTGTTCATGAAATGGATTGTCAGTAGATAGATGGATAGATAGAATCTTATGGTAATTGTGGCAAAAAGTTAAAATGAGTAGATCTGGGCATCTGGTGGGGTAGGATTATGCTGGACTCCTCTATTATGGTTTATATTAGTTTTGTGACTGTCCTATAAGTTGAAAATATTTCAAAGTAAAAAGTTAAAAAGTAAAAAAAAAATTAAAAACCATCTTTTAACTGCTTTTCTAGCTGCCAATTTCTCTCTGTTCCAATACATGTCACCCTACTGTCCAAGTTGCAATTCTAAAAGTCTAATCTGACCATGTAAATTCTCTGATTAAAATGCACCTTTTCTACCCTGAACCCAGAACAAATCCAAACCTCTTTGCATGCTATCCAGAGACATGCAGTATCTGGTTTCTGTCCAGCCTCTATCTGTCTGTCTTCCAACCTCATTTTCCTCACAATGACATCCCTCTTGAAATTAGATCACCCTAAACATCTCTTTCATGATCACTTTTGACCAGAATTATTTTTCTCTTGACCAAGCTGCCAAACTTATTCCTCAATATTTGTTGAATAAATGAACCAAGTATTTAGTGGCATTAATACAATAACATTAAAAACTCTTATATTAGTATCAGGAAGCTATTCTGATCTTCCTTTTTTGTGTGTGATCTCAATGCTTACCTCTTCCTTTCTGTTTGATGTGGTCATTATTTCATCACTTTATGTTTTAGGGGTTATATTTTAATTTTCTACAGATTTTGAAAATATCACTCAGAGGTTGCCAGTGAGATGGGTGACAGTACACAGTGCTTTAGGAGTTAATTCCAAGCAGCCAATTTAAAGGATGCTCACTGAGACGTGGAAGGTAAGAAAGCAGGGAGACTTGCTATCAAATCCCAACTCCACGACTGTCTAGCTATGAATCCTTGTGCTAGAGACGCAAGCTCTCTTAGCTGTATAGTCATGCTTAGGACTGTTTTACTGAATAAAATACTGATTTGGCAAGTAGAAAATTTATTATTGCATTTCTTTTTCTGCTAAGATATGGAAAACTGAGGATTCCTACTAGCTCTGACAATAACAAGATAAACGACTTCTGAGCCTCAGGTGCTCTTCTTTAACCAGGACAAATGCTACAAATTTATTTGTTTGAAGGAAGGCAGCTGAATCAATGATTCTCTTGGTTTCTTATAGCTATAAAATCCATAATATAAATTTTAACTTTCCAACTGAAACTCAGCCGAAGAAGACTCTGTGGAGAGAATCCAGAGGTCAGTCTATTCATTCATTCATTTGTTCAACAAACACTTATTAGTCACATACCATGTGGCATTCAGTGTTAGAGGCATTGGGTAATAAACAATAAACAAAAACAGATGACTTCTCTGCCTTAGGAGATCTCAACAGTAAGTAAATGTCTACATAATGTCATGTGATAAATACCATCAAATGATAAAATATAGCCAACAATACGAGTCACTGGAGGGAGTTGCTATATGGGCAGCATGATCTAGAAGGCTCCTTTAAGAAGGTTGCAGGCAGAGCTCCAACCTGCTGTGCTGGAGGTCTGGAGTTCGATCCCTGGTGCCTCCTGCCCATATGCAAATTTAAAAAAAAAAAAAA